>CAKKTI010000012.1:14408-86798 GCA_920105805.1 Condylostoma magnum
TGTTACTCCAACTGCACTGTTAAAAATTCCTTCTCCCTGTATCAAAGTATTCATTCTTTTGGAAGAACCGATTTCCTTTAACACTTACAGAATTTTTGTGGGATCTGTGGTTGATAGAATTATTCCTAATGTAAAAGATTCCTATCAATTGAAATGTCCGTCGTGGATTATGTACTAAATTGTGGTTGAGATGAGGATAGCTGAGATTAGGAATCCTGGGCCTGATAGAAACATTACGAATCAGATCTCTCGTTTAAGCTTATATCAGTCTGTGCTCAGGGTTTTCTGGAAAAATAAGCCTGGGATTATAAGCAACCTTATGATTTTCTAAGTAAGTCTTACCGGGTTTAAATCTTTCGAAATTTTAGCTATTTCACCCAATTCTCCAATATGATCTGCTAGTATCCCTCAAAATATACCAAATAGCATTATTAGAGGTGTGAAGGGAAGGCTGGTTTGTTTGTGGAAATATTTTATTAAAATACCTACTACTCATGTTATCATTAAAAATAAAGTTGAACGGTACAGTCAATCGTCTGTTGATACCATTTTTTATGTAGGATAAAATTATGGAATTACAAGACGAGCACATATAAGAAAGTTAGGATGATTTTATTATTCAAATTGCATCATAATTTGCTGCTACTCATATTATTTAAGGTATTTTGTAATAGATATCAAAAGCTTAATAATTAAAATTGATAGATTAAGAGTAAAAGGAACTGATTTATGATTTAATGAGCTAAGGGTAGATAGATGAGGCTTAGTATATAGTAGAAAGTTTATTAGGTAGCAAAGAAGCATAAATTTTAGAAGTTGAAAGATAAATTCTATATTTGATGGATGATCTTATTATGGAAGAGTAGTAATAAGCAGAGTAAATATAAAATTTAGATGAATGTGAATACTGTAATCATAGAATATAGGATAATCTCTTTTAATTAGAAAATTGTTATCATAAGTAGCACTTTAACTGCATAAAATTGATTGTTTAGAGCTAAATTTATGATAATCTACCTTAAATTACTTGTGATTTGCCCTTTTGTAATAGTAATATTACTTAAAATGATCTAAGGTAATTAATAGATGGAAAATAACTAGAAGAATATAATGTAAAATGATCGGAAGCTGTTGATTTAGTGCAATGCCCTAATACAAAATGTGAGCAGTTATTCGTCTTTGAATTTTCTTAACAGTTTTACTATTGCTAGTCATGTGATATAAACTTTTGCATATATTGTGGATAAAATAAGCATGAAGGTTTGAACTGCAAAGAGTATTAAGTAAACAAGATTAAATTATTAATAAGTTCTTAATATTTATGACTCTAAAACACCTTTCTCATTCTTTCCCCTCCATCATCATCAGCAAGCTGCTCTAATAAAACTGACATTTCTTTAATGAAGCCACTGATATTATCTTCAACTGCTTCTATCTTATCTATTAAATTCTAATTCTCCCTTTCCAATTGAACAATGTATTTTTCTTTCTCTGGGTTCTATTTACAAGAATCTAAGGTTTATTTTAGTTTCTTTTCATTGGATGGATGATTGTATATGATATTTTCTAAATAAGTTTATCTCTCGTGCAATTTGTTAGCCTCTTATGTTAACTATTGAATGTTATTATCATGCATCTTATTGTTCTAGAGTATAAGGTTATCAAAATGAGTCTGAGCCTTTGCCTTAATTGACTGATTTCTTCATTAATAAAATCGTTTGTATATGTACTGAAATCTACTTCTTGAGTGCTGCTTTTAAAGTGTGTTTAAAGTCCTAACAATCTTTTACTGTATTTACTAACGTATTTAAAATGATATAGTATCCCGCTCTTTAATATTGCTTTTCCAGATGAGCAAAGCTCTAAACATAGTTGAATTATGTTATACCTTAATACTTTTAATCATTTTGTTTAAGGCTGACTATAGCATCTAAGCTGCAAAATTTTCCTTCATTGTCTAGAAGTTTACCTCATATTCCTCTTTCAATTAGTCAAATGTATCTTCCTAGCATGCAAAGGGAGAACTATCTAACCTTTCTTTGCAGTGATCACTCTCATTTTATACTTGTTAACCCATTTAAGCCATACATAGCTCGTCATCATCAAACATCATATTAGACTATGCCATTTTGAATAAATTACTAATTGTTCGATGTATTTAATTAATTGTCAAAAATCTTTAAAACTTTATATAAATAATCTATATATATAACTATTGAGTTAAAGGTGCTAGGAAAAAATTGATTATTTAGTGTATTAAATAGATTTTATAATAAGTTTAATCAAGCTTTCTTTTCATTAAGCAATATTTACTGTAAATTAAATTTACAAACTTGTATTGAATATTAATGTTGATGGCCAAGTCTCTAAAATATAATCTTGACTTTAAAAAATAAGTAAAACAATCAGATAAACATTTAAAATATCAAAATTAAAACTAAAAGGTTAATTAACTAACTGAATTACTTTTTTTGTACTCTCGGGGCCATTTCCTTCACTTATTATGATTGTTTAATTTTTGAAAACAAGTTATAGAATATTATTACTTGAGTCATACAATACTCTTGCTTATTATGGATTAATCAAATCCCAAATACGTAACTATTTATCTTAACCACCAGACACTACTATATTTCCTTACTTTCCTACACATAAAATATTATGATCATGCTTTCCTATTTTTCTATTATTGTTTGTATTATTCAAATCTCACATTCTAACAGTATTATCTCATCCTCCTGATATAACAATACTTCCTTCAATACAAACTGATGTTACCTTATTATCATGTCTTCCTATTATAGCATTATTTGATGGGTTAACTAAATCCCATTTGCGAACTGTTTTATCTGCGCTTCCAGAAATTAGTATATTACCTTCAATGCAAATACTATATATTATATCATCATGTACTCCTATTTCTTTATTATTTGAGGGGTTTTAAAGATCCCATAAACGAATAGATTTGTCTTCACTTCCTGAAATTAATAGATTTCCATACATACAAATCTTCTATACTCAATTATTATGAGTTCCTATTAATCTCTTTTCTGTTGGATCATTTAAATTCCATTAATATATCTACTTACCTGCTGAAATAACAATATTATCTTATCTCCAAACAGCTTTAACTGCCTCATCATTATGTCTTCCTATTTCTCTATTATTTTCTGGATTATTTAAATCCCAAAGTATAATTGTTTTATCATTACTACCAGATATAACAATATTATCATCAAAATGTAATCCTCTTATTATATACTAATGTTATCCAATCCATGAAACATTATTAAATAAATGATCTATATCTGTAACCTTCTCTACATTATTTTGTTATATCTTGTCTTTAGCTGTTTAAACAATCCAATTCGTCTATAAATTGTCTTAAAGCAATCTAATATACTCAATTGCATAGTTGAACCCTCTATTTGAATTCTCTTAGAAAGCTTATTTTAGCCATTTAATGATTTCTTCATTCCTTTTATTTGCTTAACAATTAGCCCTTCTTTTAGCCAATTATCATGATATTTTACCATAACTATGCAAATCATGAAGTCATATCTATTCAAATTTATCGAGAATTCTTTTAGCTATTTGGGATGGAATACTTGACCTGTCTAATAATTCCAGGTTATCAGGTTGAGCGACTTAAATTAACTTATCATACAATAGCATTTTATCAGCCTTGGTGAAATAAGGGAGAGCTTTTATTATAATCTTGATCTGCCCTTCAATAGGCTTTTATTCTATATTTATAAGGAAGATTTTTAAATCTCATGGATTAAAGTCTAAAGAGGAGATTTACTTAGCTATTTCATCCTTTTCATAGTAAGTATTGAAATTGTTGGAAAGATAAGTTTGTAGTTGGCGCTTTGAGGCGGAGTTTTCTATGAGAAAGACTAGTTTTAAGGCACTTGGATCCATTTTTTACTAATTTGATAACCACTTATTATTTCTGGTTAAAGCTGGATGAGTTAAGTTAACTATAAGTAACTCAAGTATTAAAAATAGTTGATTGAGTTATCTATTTTTGAGTAAATTTAATATCCCACTCCTTATTTTAAGAAATTTAAACCAAATATATAAGAACATTGCTCCTACTTATAGTTAACTATAATCAATAAAACATCTAATTTTATCATACATACTAATGACTGTAAGTTCAAACTGCTCTATCCTTAATTTTCCAATTAGACATTTATCTAATGGATCTAAAGAAAAACTACTCAACTCTCCTTCTCGGTTCCCTAGCAGTATCAGCAACGTTACTCCTAGGCTACATAATATACAACAGATACGGGAGAACCTAAGAGGAAAGGGTGACTAAAAAAGTCCTAATACAGCACTTTGCATAAAGACTAAAAGACAAGCTGAATCACTAACCAAGTGGAAATGACAAGATGGTTAATATGATCATGGCCACAAGAGAAGCCTGCAATGCTGAATTAATGGACCTTGACCAGCAATACCGCCAGAAAAACAAGGACTCATTAATAAAAAACGCAGTAGAAGAGGCCAAACTCCTCGCATAGCATCAGCAACAGGTAGATAAGGTAGTCAACGATGCCTTCGACATCATGAAGCTAGATCCATCCATGTTCCAAGCAGACCCAAGTGAGATCAATATAAGAAAATGCATTGATGAGCTAAAGCAGCAGGGAGTAAGCATGCATCCCATATTCGACGACAGAGACCATTTAGTACAAATGCTTCAAAAGTACTCTGATATACACGATTCAATTGTAAGTGAAAACCCAGAAATGCCTCCGGAGCTAGTCAGAAGTGCAAGTCAGTCTTAAATGAAAAATCTATACAATATAGAGCCAGCTGAGATTGAAACTGCTATTGAAGCCCACGAGCTATCAAAAAGCCAATAATTTGCCTAACAAGTGATCAAGTTCAGAGGGAAAAATGAGTTAGGAGATGAAGAAATTATGCCTACTCTGGTGAAAGCCTTTAGTACTTCAACAGCAAGGAATAATTAAACTTAAGGATTTCTAGTAAAATTAAAATGTCTGAACCATCGCAAGATCAAAACGTTTTGGCTCCCAGAGAAGTAGAAGAGTTCCCGGAATATGGAAACGATGAAAACAAGGCAATTGATAATGAAATTAATGAGAAAAGAGGGTTGATAGAGGAGTTTAATGAGGAAATTGAAGAATTGGAGGAAAGAGTTAAGGTGCTTGTAGAGCACCTAAAGAACGTTCAATAGGAGCTGGTGCATACTTAGACCTTGGTAGACGGTAAAAATAAGGAAATAGAGACTGAAGATCACATGAAGCAGCTGGCTGAGCGGTAAACTGGGCGACTGTACTCAGAATTGCAGAAATTGGAGTAAAAGTAAGCTGAGCAGTAAGACAGGTTGAACACTATTCAAAACTAGATCTTTAAGGGAAATGAGTTCCTGGATCAGTATAAATTAGAGATGAACTGGAATTAGGAAGAATTGGAGTAATGGGCTCTGGCCAGCGGGCAAAAAGAGGAGGATTACATTATACTAGAGAAGTACAAAAGAGCAGATGAGGCTAAGATAAAGGAGCTAGTGCTGCATATAGAAAGACTGACTTTAGGAGTAAGAAAACTACAGGATGACTTAGACCACGAAGTAACTGAAACACAAGCTGCTTAGATTGAATTGGATAAAACTGCAGAGGAGTTCAAACGAATGCATGCTGAAAGACATGACCTGTATTCATAACTACAAGATGTACTGAGATCTTGTAATAGAATGGACGAGTAGATCCGAAGACTAGGGGATTAATTCGCAGAGGACAAACTAAGACTAAAGTAAAAGCAGAAGATGCTTGAGAAGCGAATACAGTTCCTACTAACAACTGAAAGTGACAATTAGAAAATAGAAAGTGAGATAACTCTAGCTTCTCGACAACTAGGGGAAAGGAGACTGTAAGAAATAGAAGCTAGGAAGTAATTAGATGATTTAAGAGATGAAGTGGAGATTGAAAGAAACTAACTAAGTGCTGCTGCCTCAGAGTTGGCTAATAGGAGAATTTAGTTGATTAACTACTAAAAAGAACTGGCTAAGTAAAAGGAGAAGTAGGAGGCGGCTAAAATAAAGGCGGAGTAGTCCAGAAAGAAACTATAATCGGAGTTTGGTAATATAGAGAACTTGGAAGCCGGCTGCAATGCAGCCGAAAGAGCGTTGAAATCAACAGTAGAGGGAAGGGATAAAATTGATAATTAGATTCGAAATAAAAAGCAAAAACTGTTCAAAAGGACAAAAGAACTGTTTGAACTGAGGGAAAGAGAGGCTAGTTTACTTGGAGAGATATCAGGAGCACTGGCAGCTGGGAAAAATCTACAAGCTGCACTTAATAAAAAGGACTAGGAGATTCAAAGATAGTATGTTTTACTGTATAACGCGGATTATTTGATTTAAGTACAGGAACGTAAGAAGGATGAAGCTAAGGGAATCTAAATCAACGAGGATTAAAAGCAAAAGCTAATTGAAATTGCTGAAAAGGAGAAGGAGCTGGATAAGAGAAATGAGCATTTAGACAAGGTAACTGAGTCTGTTAAGAGGCTAACTGATGAGTTGAGGCTATTGGATAAAAAGTATCTAAAAACATAAAAAGAAGAGAACACACTGACTTCTAATCTTAAGGAAACTGAGCTTTAAATCAAAATGATTGAAAAAGAAGCTGAAAACGAGTTGAAAAGAAAAGATGAAGTATTGGTCTAGCATGATTCTATGAAACTAGAAGTAAAGAAGCTTAAAGACAAACTGTTTAGTGAGGCAGACAGGCTGTTCTAAGAGGAGAACAGAAAATATCAGCTGCAAATGAGTATGGAGGAGAGAGAGAAGGAAATTCAAGTGCACAGAGAAACCCTGCAAGCCGAGAAACGAGCAGCTGAGGATGAAAGACATGAAGTAATGGTTGAGCTATCTGATAGAAGGAGTAAAGTGTAAAATTTAAAGGTGAAATACGAAAACTTGTGCTATAAAAACAGGGCTAAAGATGAAGATGGGGTTGAGAGGACATAAGCATACTATGTAATTAAAGCGGCGCAGGAAAGAGAAGAGTTGTAAAGATACGGGGATGAGTTAGATGCTAAGATCAAAAAGGCGGAGAGAGAAATAAGAGCTCTTAATAATACACTGGATCACCTTAAAAACAGAAATTCTAAGTTTAGGGATGGATTTGTTAGGCAGGGAGACGAGGCCGAGTAAAGCACAAAGGAAGCTTTGGAGGAGTAGTGCAGAGCTGCCAGTGAGCAATTGTTTAGAAAAAGAAGAGACTACTAAAACATACAACAGCAATATGAAAGTGAAATGAGGAGACTAATGGAATCCCAGTCTAAAATAGAAGTGATGCAAAGAGATATATAAGACAAGAATCAGGAAAGAAGTGATCTAGAGTAATACCTATAGAAATAAACATAGTAGATTGAAAGAGCAGTGAAAGTAGCAAACCAAAAGAGAGTTGAAATGCAGGATATACAGGAATTAGACACTCAGGTCAATTTAGCAAAGGTTAAAAATAAGTGTCTTCTATCAGCAATTACTATACTGATTAATGAAGTTCCGGAGATTTCACATTTATTAGAAGGACCAATGGCTCAAAATGGAATAAGACCTATGTCAAGACCGATGTCAGTCGCTAGTTCAAGATCAAGCAGGGGATGATTATAGTTAGATAAATGTCAGATGATCCTAACTAAATTAGAAGTAGATTAAAATAAGCTGCTCAATTATCAATGCAACTTGCCATGTCTTTACATAAGCAATCTGAGTCATTTCTACCTGAAATATTAAATACTAATCGGAAGGATAAAATGAAAACTCTAAAGCTGAAGATTCAAAAGTTCAATATCCTATAAAGAAAAAATAAAGGTTTAAGAAGTAAAAGCTATGAGTCAAAGATTCAGAAAGTTAAGCATAAACATAAGAAATTAAGTAGTTGTACACCTAGGCCAGGGTAGATTTCTTTAGGTAGAAAGTTGCAAAAGTAAGAAAGTAAAATTATCAAAAGTAAAGTTGGAAGAGTAAGTTTTGTTGAGAAGTTTAATAATAATGTATAGTAATAAGAAGATATTCCATTTGTATCACATTTAAACGGAAAATTAATCGGATATTAAAAGTTAAATTGAAATTCTAATAAGGAGTTAAATGGGATTAATAAATAAGATCTTTAAAGCAGAGTTGAAAGTATTCAGCAGAAGTTAGAAGGATCTAAGTTTATTATTCAGGGAATGGAGTATTACTTAAGTCTTAATTTAGGATTTCCATGACTCGGAGACCATGAAACTTTATGAAGACTTGGAAAATTTCCTAATTAAAGGTCAAATATACTGTAAGAATATAGAAATAAGTACAAAGACAAGCTTGAATAGCTAGTTAGTAAGAATCATAAGAAAATTAATAGGAGGTAAAGTACAATTAATAGTAGATCACCTATGAATAGAATAATGGACTATAAAATAGTTCCAAGTACTAAAGATTCCTTATTTAATACTGATCTTATAACAAATAGATTAGACAGTATAAAGCCAAAAACTAAATCATAGGCATCTAACTACAAAGAATTATCCAAATTACAAGTAAAGAAAGTAAAAGAAAGCTAAAAAAGTTTTACTTAGAGTATAATTGAAAATGACGATAAACTGAATTAAATCATAAACAGCTTAAAATTTGATCGTCCTTTTATTATAAAACGGAAATACCAACTTTTATAATAAGACAGCGATCGCTACAAAGACTCTTTATCTTCTTTATAAAAGTTTAAAAGCCTTCATAGATAAGTAGAGAAGGAGAGAGAGCAATCAATTAGCAAGACAAGTATGTATTAATTATTATCATTTGTTTCTTAATCTGGCTAAAGGGGATAAATTAGCACTATGGATTGTATTCATATGCTAAAATTTCCTAATATTTATATCTTGTAGAAAATCAGCTTTATAGCTTATCAAATTGCGTGGTCTTGCATATGTATGAGTTATGTATGTCCCTACCTCTTTTACTTATCCAATACATGGAAGATGTTCTGGAAATTAGAACAACTTGTTTCTATGATTTATTTGTTTTTTATTAGCTTTTTACTTGTGTTATACTTGAGTAGGAGTTTTATTAGATAGTATCTAAGAGCTGATCTACTAAATTTCTCCTAAGTCAAAAACTACATTAGCCAAAGGTTGGCTGAGTTTTCTATTATTAGGAGTGTAGTTAATAACTTGATTGCCAATTGGAGATAATGAGCAATTTCTTTTAGCTTTTCACTTAATTTTTACTTTAAAATCATTTGTATCTGTAGAAGCACTATGAAAATTCATTTTATTATTAATTCAGCGTAAAGGTAAAAAACTTCTATTTCTTCTTTCTCTAATTGCTTTGTATATATTCTTCATTAATACTGCAATTCCCAGAAATATTGCAATCATGTAGATGAAAGGTGTTAATAGAAGAACCCCAATAGCATATAGAACGTAATAGAACCTTTATAATCCAGGGTTTTTGCCTTTGAGTTTTATCAATATAATAAAAGTAGGTCCGAAAATGATTAGCAAAGGTCCAATCACAAATATGGCCATCAATAGCTTTCCTAGTATTATTAGCCTTCATAAGTAAATCTTTCATAAAGGCCACTGGGATCTCTGTATAGAGTCATCTTGTAACCCAGGACAACCTAGAGGATTATTCCTACTGAAATGACCACTATAATATTTACCTCTACAAAGTCAGCATCACTAATACTAACAGCCAGCGCAAGTCATATGATTACACCCATCTACCTTTTCACACTTCCTTTTGCATTTAGGACATATTTACACATCTCTACCACTTTACCACTACAAGAAAGCTTAATCTGTGGCATCATTACAAGATTCCTAAGGGTGTCACTTATTTAGGCAATTAAAGCATATCTGTACATTACACTACTCACATACTACACAATCTGTATCACTTTATTTTCCTACAATTCCCTTACAATCCGGAGTAATACAAAAGATAGAATTAGAATCATAAATCACTTAATTCTCCATATAAAACTACTTATGCTTACTGATAACATCCTACTCAGCAAACCTCTCAATTTCCTCAAATCCCAGCACAACAGCACACCCAGCCTCCAAGCACATCAATCTATCAATATTCCTTATACTAACATTATACCCAATATGCATTTTCATACACTCCTTACAAAATCTATGCCCACACTTCTAAATCTCCACCAATCCCTCCTTTTCCTCCATACAAATCTTACAAATTTCTGCCATCATCTTTCTTTTTATTAACTATTACCTAACTCACTACTTCTTTTGGACACTTCCTCTCAATTTTCCAGTTCTTCTCGCAGCAATAAGTCCTACCTTCTTTCCAGGAGGAGCATCTCTTCTAATAGTACTAGGATGTCCAATATGCTGATGATTACCTCCTCCATGAGGATGCTCAACAGGGTTCATAGCAACTCCTCTTACCTTGGGCCAGCAATTCCTCTTAACCTTGTACTTGTGATATGCCCTACCAGCCTTCAGCATAGGTTTTTCGTTCCTTCCCCCTCCTGCAACTACTCCAATTGTGGCTCTGCATCCTGATAAAATGGTCTTCCTGGATCCAGATGGTAAGCGAATTCTAGTTTTAGAACCATCATCAGTATGGCCAATAATCAAAGCACTGGTGCCTGAAGCACGGGCCACTGAGCCTCTGTCTCCTACCTTTTCCTCTAAATTATAAACTTCTGTTCCCTCTGGAAGTTGGCCCACTGAGGTGATGTTGCCTGTTATTAGTTAAGCCTTCTTGCCACAGTATATAAATTAACCAGTGTAGTTTCCCTCACCTGCTAGGAAAGTATATTTGTCGGTTTTGTATTCGTAGGGATTGCGGAAAGTTACTCGGGCTATGGGAGCCCCGCGGCCTGGGTCGTGGATTATTTCTTTTATTACTCCTTTGATGTAACCATTGCGTTCTGCGTAGTCGTTGGGGCGGTATTCCGGCTTACCCTTGCGGTGCTGTACGTGAGCTGTGAAAACAGATCCTCTTCCTTTACGTTGACCCCTTATTCTACGCCCCATATTTTTATTGATGGATTTGATGCTTATGGGTTTATACAATAGGAACTTTTGGGTTTGGAAGGAGTGAGGTTATGTAAAGCAGATTTTAGAAATGAAAGGGTTAATATAGAGGAGTTATACAGATTTACTATTATTTTATGTTAAAACTTTTTCATTAAATTGTTAGTTAAGCTAATAGTTGTTTTATTATGTTAATCTATTCAGACCTACTATGATACCTATCATTCCCGCTGTTTTGAGTGTCATTAATACTATAGTTAAATGCATTATTATTCCATATATAAGGATATCTCATAAGTACACTAAAGTAATGCAAATTTGGAATAAAAGAGTTGCAGAACAAATGCACTTCAGGTTAAATCGCTCATAACTAAAGAATAAAAAGCTAATTTAAAGCCCTATGCTTAAATCGAAAATAATTAATCCAGTTAATTAGAAAAATAATACAAGAGCATCACTAATCAGTTAAAAGGCAGTTGAAAATCAAACTAACTTTATCACAAATAAAATAACGGGTATAATTACTCCCATATATAATACCAATTATTTGTAGCTGCATCTAAATCCATTATGATCCTTATACATATATTCTCCACAATTCCAGCAAAAATCACATCTACACTTGTAGCACGTCATATGATTACACCCCTAATTCTTCTATACCAGTTCATTACAATCAGGACACATTTACGTCCATGCTCATTTCCAGGCAGTATTTCCAAAATTTTCTAAAATCCTAATAGGTCCTAGCCTACTAATAACATCAGTAATAGGCAATAAGTCATAATCTTGCCATATATACATACACTCTAAGCAGCTTAAAGGCTCTGAGCATTTTTTAGTTAAATCAATTCAACCAATCCCATTACACTTAGGTATGGGACAAAGCCTAATTTCTTCTGATTTACTCAAATACCTTCTTATCTAAAGGAGTTAAATTTCATCAGAATACTAATTGCTCAGCATTTAATCAAGACTCTTCTGATCAATCCTGATGTAATGCTTCTTACAAGGTGCAATGATAGATTCTGAGTAATCTTATAAAGTATCCAGCTCAAACTTCAAATGATTAAATATACAATCTTAACAAAAACTACACTCACATTCTAACTTAACACACTTCTTCTACAATGTGTACTGCTCATAGCAAATACTGCAGCTAATCATTTTTATTACATAAAAACCAACAAAACACGTATTTTCAATAACTAAATTAATAAAACTATCACTAATAGGTAGGGTATGAAGCAGAGTTAGCAAGTCCACAAGTGTTTCCAGCGGCTAATCTGATATATCCATTCTCACCCCAGCTTGCTCCCCAAGAGTTCTTGACAAGCCAATATTCACTAGTATATCCAGCTAATAATACACCATGATCCAAACTATCTCCACAGTCGCTGAATACTCCTCCATAATAGAATTGCCAGCTTTCAGCATCAACAGCGATAGCTACGGGTTATTTGGCAGCGGCAGATTTAAGAGCATCAGTGTTTCCAGAAGGAACATCAGTGTGAGATACACCTTTGGTTCCCTCATAAGGATTGTTTCTCTTAGAGTCATTGCAAGAAGGTACATATCCATCTCCAGATACATAAGGATAGTCTGACTCAGTACAGATTCCATATTCTTGAACAAACTCAAAAGCATAGTCCATCAATCCACCGTTACATCCATTGTTTCCGAAAGAACCGGAGCAACTTACTAGATCTTATTCAGAGAAAGATACTAATTTTCCGTTTGCCAAGAAGTAAGCACCTTCTAATGCACCAGTGGTAGAGAAAGACCAGCAACTTCCGCACTGTCCTTGGTCCTTTACACCAGTAACGGCACCTTTCTGGACCCAGTTGATAGATGAGGGGTACTCATAGTTACCTTCAGCCTCTAAGGTGTTCACGGGTTTGGTGTAAGTAGATAAGTACTTAGCTCTGAATTCCTCGTTGGTCAAGTCAGCGAATTGGTTTACACCCATTGTGTATGACTTTCCTGAGAGGTTGTGGTTGTTGATCATGTTTAGGTTATCCCTAAAGATTTTGAACCTGTAGAGGTATTCCTCGTGGCTTGAGTAAGCCTTGCTGTGGGTTTCCATGAAGCCGTGGAATTAGTTCAACTCCTCTTGGTAGAGGGCGCCGAAGTCAATTGGGGTGTTCTGGGATGAAACTACTGCAACAGTAGCAACAACACCGACGATGGCTAGTGCACCGATTACACCGAGGATTAGCTTTCTTTTGTTGTTTTGTTGAGGTTCACCGAAGAATCTGGCTTCCATTTTATTATAATTTGTTCAACAGGTCAGCTTTTAAGCTGGAATAAAAATGGATGATCAGGAAGAAGCTATTGTAGGCTGAAAAAAGAGGGGAAGAAATAAATATGTGGAAAGGTTTGTGGATTTAAGGAGAATTTACGTTTAGGGAAATTGGTATAGAGGACTAAAGAGGTGATTAGAGGAGTATAGGTAGAGTTGATAGTAGAGGAGTTGGAATTATTGTAGTTGGTTTTGATTGAAATGTTGTGTAATGATAAAGTAAATTTAATTTGATAATGGAGATTGCAAAGAATAGTTAATATGCTAATTGGAATAATGAATACTTTTTGCCTTGGATTGAAGATTAAATTTGTGATGATGTGTCAATACTGAAGGCTGTAATTTTGATGAAGGAAACTGTAAAGAGAATAATTCCTAAAGTTACTAATTTGTTTGATTTCCATAGCTTTGACTTAAATTCCTCTATTATAACAAACTTTTAAAACTATATTAAACATTACTAAAACTATAAAATACTGCTAAAACAATAGAAAATGAAATAAATTTCCAACCTCATTTCCATTGAAAAATGTAATAGAAGGTATATTCAATGTTTATCTCTAGTATCTGCCATTCTCGCCAGTTTATTCAATGATTCTATCAATCTGACTTTAATCAACATTTCCAAGTTTTGGCCAAACAATATAAGTAAGTGTATTCATATACTTACAATCAGAGGGTGTTTTGCAGTAATGAATAAAACTTTCCAATTGCTTTAAAAGCATCGAAAGCTTTGCTCAGGTCTATATTAATAGGAGTAGCCAGCGAGTCAATTACTTGCTTTAAAAAGTTGTTTTGAGCGCTTCCATAATACACTATAAGCACGAATTAGCTCCCCATTATTTAGATTTCTACATTGTATTCTTCGCCTTCAATAGCAAATGATGGTGAAGAGTGAATCCTGATTTAAGTTATCAGATCTTCTAGATCCTCACTACTTCTCCGTGCAACTTTGCCCCAATTTTACTATTGGCTATATAGGTTATTCTACTTGGATGTAAATTAAGTGGATTATCTTTCCAAATTAAGATCATAATAAATGTCATCTCTTTAACTTACTGATGAAATTGGAAAAGGAATTCTATTAGTAGCTGAGGGACAGCCATCTATAGAATAATCTACTGTTTAACTTCAGCGGATATACCAAAATTTACTCAGATGTACTATCAATTTTCAAATTTAAGAATAAAATGCTAACTAGACATGTTGCTTTCTTCAAATAGTTCAATTTATTTCTATTCTGACCCTGTCTATGTTAATATTTGTGTACTAGGATGTTTAATTGTATTGTTAAAGTTTTGACTTGCTAAGCATTTTATTCAAATAGTTGTATATCCTTTGACGTTGCTTTTCTCTTTCTTATTATCTGTTAAATAGTTAATACATTCTCTTCAACCTTTACTAAATTAAATCTAAAGCCTCAAAAACTAATCCTAGAATACTACTAAATAAAGCAATTAACTTTGTTTTCTCCTTTTATAGCTAGTTTTATTTAGCTCTTTTGTAATTTTAATCTAAGATTTGCAGAAAAGTAAATTCTATACATATTTTAAATCTTGTGATTCATGCCAGCTGCAGAAGCATAACCAGAATCGGCATGTTATAAAAATGAACTACTATCTTGTCCTGCAAAATTGACAAAAATATCTCCTGCTATGTTTTTATCTAAGTTGTATTTATTTGGGTCAATTGATATTATTGTGTGATTAAGCTTTTTGTTTATTTATGTAAAACAAAGAAATATCAACTAATGTAGTTTTTTAGAAAACAAGCTTTGTTTAATCTATAATCTAACTAACTTATTTGGGCTGCTCTCTTTGCCTCTATCTTTTACTATATAGTCTTTATAAGTCTTGTAATCAATCTAACGAATATTATGAAAACTGGGATCAATGTTACTAATAATGCAATAGATAAGGTAATGATAATAAGTCTATTGTATAATAATACACTATTAATATCCAAGTTTTCATTATATAAGAGGCTTTAGATCAAATTAGATATCAATATAAAGACCCAGGCTATTGCATACCAAACATAATTATGCTGATTGAAAGGCTTTAAAAATGAAATATAGCCCAATTGCTGATTAAAAATTACAATTACTGTTAAAAATGCTACGAGTAGTATTTATATTTCATCTTTACCCAATGCAATACAGCCTGTGATTAATAATCTCCAAGAATTTTATATAAGAATGTAGTTCTTAGCAAATATTGACGAAATTCTAATTGAATCAATGAAAGTCTTTAGATTTTCTCTATTATCAAAGATTTATTTAGTATCCTTTATCGAGATAACTAGCACTAATATTACATTGAAAAGTAAAAGATGGAGAGTAGTAATCATGAATAAAATAAGTGATAAGAAATCCCACTCTACATTCATACAATTCGAAAATACAGAATATGCCAATCATATATAAGCCTAAATGGCAAACTGTAAGAAAATCTTTTAAAGTAAAAACTTTCATAGTCTCCATAATTATTATTTCTATAGCCCCCTAGCAATCAACCATAATAAAAATAAAGAGGATCATAAGGAAAAGAATATTGTTAAAATTGGACCTGCATCCTATATAAATTACGAGTTGTCATCGTCGATGTAGTAAAAAAGGTTAGGAAAATTCCCATAATTTGAGAATTTGAGTATATCGTAAAACTTTCCTAATTCTTCTGTTTTGGTAAAGTTTAGGTATTAGAATAGATGTATTGCCTACTTTATTTCTAATGATTTAAAAATTATCCCTAAATTTAGATAACTAAGAGTATTTTGGAATATTAGGGAACATAGGATAATGAAATAAAGAAAATACATGTAAATAATTCCAGCAGTTTCTATGTTCTCGTACATCTAGGATACGTTTTAAGGTAATTTTATAACTGTCTAATATTATAAAACTGCCTATTACATGTAGTCAGTAATTCTATTATTTTCTTCAATATTAAATGTGATTAATGTTTCTGGGGGAGATTAATTCATTATTTCTATTTCAAGCAATATCGTGTCGTTAAAGCCGTCTTAAGGATATTCACTTTTGACTGAATAATTAGCAACAAAGTTAAAACTAATTTCTAAATCTTATAAGAAGTATTTTAAGTTTACAGGGCTAGTAAAGCTTATCTCAAATATATAATACTCCTTTTTCTCTTTATAAAATATGCTAGTTTCAGGCTACTGTTTACTTTAGCATACATTTAGATCACAGTCCCACCCAGTTTCTATTATACAATTTTCACTGCAGCCATCTCCATTTATTTGATTTTTATCATCACATTGACTTTATCCAAAATTTAGTCCATCTCCACAAAATTCTAGACAATTTTAGTATATTTTTGTTTCTTCAGCTTTAGTTAAAATATCTATTGTATCTACACTATCAGGACTATAACCTGTAATATTATCACATGGTACGCATTCTTATTAAACTAAAAAGTAAGGCTCAAAGCACTCTTAGCAACTACTATCGTCTTCGCATGTTTTGCAATTTTGTTTACAACTTAAACATTTCATTTATTATAGTTCTTAGTAAAACCCATGATCACATTTGCAGCTGTTCCATATTAATTCATAGGTATCTATGCATTCCTCACATTGGATAGTATTAAGTTTGCATAGTGGATCTATTATTATGCTAAATTAGGACTAAAGATCTTCTGCTTAGTATACATTTTGATATATGCTACTATCAGTTACTAATACTTCTACCTAAAACGCAAAACTGATCTTTTGTTTTAACTATAACACTATACTTATGATATTACCATAATGCTAAATCTAAACATCTTCACTATAATTAGAGTTAACTTGAATTTTATTCATAAAGTTATCATCTAGTTAAATATTTCCACTATACACTAACTATAATTCCAATTTCCAGTCTTTATTACCCACATAATTAAGCTATACACTGTTGATTATCTTTTAGCAAAAATCTTAAGATCCTAAGCTCTCACAGATAGCATCATTATCGATTTTACATTCATTAGAACACCCATCATTCTCAATTTAATTCCCATCATCGCACTCCTGGCTTCCGAAATTGATACCATCTCCACAAAACTCCTAGCATTTGCTTACTAATTGATTGTACACTGCCTCAATATCATTTCCCATTAAACTTCCTCCATACCCTAAAAACTAATCGCAAGTTAGGCAACTATTCTAGTATGCTATTAGATCATTTATACATTCCTTACATACTACAACACCATTAATAAGAGCACAATCAATACAACTCTCTGAGCAATTTGTGCATTCATTTTAACCATCTACAAATTGCTCCGGTAAGCAAAAACATTGGCCACTTTGCATTAAGAATGTATCATAGCAATTTGTACACACGACTGGATTGTCAAGGCAGTCATGGCAATAGTCTTGGCAAGAATGACACATGTATTCATCAGTTATATACTCACCTTAATTGCAAGGAGGTATACAACTCCCACTACAGTAATTGCACTTGTTATTGCACTACTAAGATACATTTCTTTAAAGAGTTGAAATACTAAAAGTATGAATATGTAGAGAAAGGTCATGCAGATAGCCCACAAACCCATCTCCTATTTGAAAGTATCATTGAAAGTTGGTTATCCTTCAACTGCTTGGAATTTGCTCAAATTGATCATTTATCATTATAGTTGTTATAAAGTCATCCAATGCAAACATCTATCTTTATATTTATATCAGTAAGAAAAAGTAGCGGGGCTCTTCTACTGCAACAAGTTATTCTTTTTCTAATTAGAACTAAAATGATAGAATATCATTCTCTTCTTTTACTTTGACTACCACGTACATAATACTATTAATTTCTTCAAAATCTATTTGCCATTGACACGAGTCTACTTAGCAAATTCTTAGAAATTATCCTTATTATACTGGTCTAACCCACATCTTAATAAAAAATTAGTTTAAATCTATACCATATGTCTCTTAGTCATAAGACCAAGCAGTCAAAACTGAATTTTAGTTAAATTTATTTCCTATATGCTAAAGCCATATAGGTTTATCAGAATCTATATTAGTGCTGCTTCCTAATTGTGCTTTAAATCTATCTGAACGCTCATTATACTGCTAAGAGCTATCTTAGGAAAAATCAATTGAAATGTATACTCTCTTAGAAACATGGCAGTACTATGTATCCATCATATCATAATTATAAGAGCACATGTATTAATACAATTCATTGTTAAATGTTCCAGCATAGCATTCGGAGCAAACATTAACGGGATTACCACAATATTAGCAATATGGATGGCATTATCCACAGTAATTATCAATAGGCTCGTATATTTCTGGATCATCAGTTTAGGCTAACTAGATTGAGTTATAAGAAACGATTGCATATTCTCACAATCTAAAATTTATTGCTTGATTATAAGAGATTGATAAGTATCTTAATTAGAGAGAGTTGTCATCTGATGGATTCATTATGATTTTTAAGGGAGATGTTGGAAGTTAATACGATATTGATGTATTAATATGTTTAAAATGCTTTGGAAATGGTCCAGATCTGGTATCTGTGCTCACTTAGTACCCGAATTTGATACTTATTGGATTTCCAAATTCTATGTATAATGTAATTCCCGGAGTTAAAGGTGCTTATAAGCTGATAATCTCTTAATCTTGTAATATATAGAGCTACAAATTCGTACTATCTATCATATCTAATTTAATTTACATTACTGATGTCGATTGATCTATAATGCTAAAAATTGTGCCATTGAAATCGTTGTCATAGGTAAAATCAAGGGTAAATTAAATTTAATCTTATAAGTTTTCACTTAAATATGTATTAAAGCTCTCAATTTCGACTTATTGACCTTGAACAGGCTGTACATAGCTATTAGTATCTAATTTCTTAGCAACTCATTATAAAAAATGTTACGTGTGCATGGGTAGAATGGTATCACTTAAATAGAGAAATAAGCTTTGCACATAAAAATCTTCGTTATCAATACAATTTTACTTATATAGATTTATATCAACATAAGTCCCATGAAATTATCCTTAATCATGTCCTCCAACAAGAAGATAATTTCCAGTTTAAAATAATGATGAATCTACCTAAATTGGAGCTTCACTATGCCAAATAATATTATTAGGTAGTCCTGAGAATAGATGAATGGCATTCGAATCATAATTTATGCAAAATGAGAGATTAATCCACTATCTCTTAGCAGGTGTTGAATTAGTTGATCTTTAATGGGATAAAGTTATATCATTTATTCCATTTTTATATTCCAGATAAGAATAATCTGTACTAGGATTTGATTTTATTACTATTTTTTCTACAGACAGTGTATCTGGATTTTTTGAAATTGCTGCGATTGGGTCGTCAGTTTCAGTATAGTATTATTAAATTCACAGTTAAAATCCATAGTTTGTATTAGGCTAGTCTTTCTAATAATATCCCTAAGGATTGACATATGTAGTTATCCTGTCCGTAATTTATAAGGAAGAGTAATTAGTTTAGCCAGATTTGTCATCATAGCTGCTAAAAGGATAAAACTTGTTATTGATCTGGTATCTAATACCTGAAGTAGGTTGAAATACGATTATGAGGAATAGCAGGCTTAACATTATTAACTATAAATTGTATTAATTTTAATTTACTAAGTAATTATGTGAGATTTATAATATTTTGCATGAGGTTTCAGCGTTTTACATGCTTCAAATAATTTCAGCTATTTACTTTCTTCAATTTTAATAGGAAACATCTGAATGCTAAAATAAATGCTTTAATTATATTGTATAATACAATCGCTAAATAGATAAAATTAACAATAAGATTGAATTATTTGGTATATTTGAGAGGTTATAAGAGAAATATGAGTAATATAGAGGGTAAACTTCTTCGTAGTTTTACAAAAGTCATTAGATATTCATTATAATTGAAGCCTTAGTTTTCAATAAAATCTCATAGATTTAGCTTACTAACAGCTTGATGGACGTTAAATTTATTGTTCAAACTAGTATAAAAGGACTTGCATACATTAATCAATTTACTAACAGTTTATAGCATGATTTGCTATGTGACTATGTATAAGTAATAATATCATCTGAAAAGTACACAAATTAATATATTAGGATTAAACTTTGTAAGGTGGTTTCTAATTACAATGAATTAAATTTTAATACATAAAATCTAACTATCTAGCGTGATCTGAGCAATCTCTTTTATAAAATGAATCTCAGTTCTATAAACATCTTAACCTCTGGCTGTATTGAAACTTATAAACGGTATATTCTCATAAGTACATATTTTAAATTAACTAAAGAAATGTCTAAAAATATAAAGTATTACATAAAATCTTATAGCTGATTTCAATCTAAATTGCATATAATACATATAGAGCTCTCTTACTTAATTTAACTCAGTTTTACAGTATTTAGTATACAATATATTTCTCATAAATTTTACATTGAATAGATGCTTCTCCAATAATTTTTTAATGTTAATGCTGGCCTAAATGTTACATTAAATGCAAACTTCATAGCAAATATACCTATTCAAGCCAATAATGCCTAAAATAAGCATAATAATACCATATCTAAAATCAAGTACAATAAAATCATCACTGATTCTTACCAAATCAAGCAAAGCAATACAAATTTTATTACCACAGTGTAATCTAATTCTATTGCAACAATGCATGTATGTTACAAAGGCCTACTGCCTACATTGCTTAGGACTAGCTTAAAACCATTTAGTTTAGCATTAAATTTACAAAAGGATAAACAAATTTAGGCTTCTACTCCTTTAAACCCCCTAAAATATTACAATTTTTGCAAAATTTTTCAAGTACCCTCCCATTAAATATAAAACCTTTGTAATTAAAATTAAGTAAATAAACAACCGAACAACAAAATAAGACCTACTCACCAAACTTACTCACTAAATCAACAGCTAATACTAGCCTACCTTCCTACCCTACATTTCTGTCCAGCTAAACCCCCAAAACCCTTGAATTTTGTCCAAGTAAATACGTGGTTATCCATAGTTCCTATTCAGTGCCACAATAATCTTTCCCGGGAAAATATGCCAAAAAGACGAAGTCGCAACGAATCCCTATGGGGCCGCAAACGACAATTCCTAGGCCGGTAAATTAAATACAGAATAGCAAATAGAAGCAAGGTAAAGCGAGTAAAACTCCTACAAATCGGAAACTTAGTAGCTAAGCCAGGGTGGTACAACGCAGGGTACATCTTCCCCTCCGGCTACACTGCTATAATTGACTACAAGGATCTAGAAAGCCCGGATGACAAGGCCGAATACATGTGTTCTATAAAGGAAAATCACGGTAAACCCCTCTTCACAGTTAGACACATGCCTTCGGACGAGGGCTTCTCGGGCAAAAGTCCAACTGCATGCTGGAAATAGATATTAGACAGGATCAATGATCGTTTGAGGGAAAGAGGACTGCCTGTGGTTAAGACCTAAGTAGCTGGTCCTGAGTACTTCGGGCTAAACGATCCTTAGATAGTAAGTGAAATTGAGTATTTGGACTCTGAAAAGCAATGTGATTTGTATTGAACGGAAAAGGAGAATATTATTAAGGCTAGATTGGTGTATGAGCAGCAGCATCCTAAGAGTGAGAAGAAAGTAAGGAAGAGGTAAAGGGAGGACTCGGATAACGTAAGTTTTAGACAGGATAATGATAGTAATGTAGAGAGCACCTATTCCGGGGTGTGGTCGTCTATTAATAGAAGAGACAGGTATATTACCAGGCTTAAGAACTAGGGGGATACTTGGCAGTACGTGGAGGAGGACAACCCCATTCCAGAGTTCATTGATGCCATTACACTTCAGCCTGTAGTTGTGCCTGCAATTTCCCCCTATGGACATGTTGTCGGGTATTACTCATGGCTATAGGCATTGAAGGAGTCTGATAATGTGTGTCCCTTCACCAAGTTGCCTCTGACTGTAGAGTGGCTCATCAAGTTAACGAATAAAAATTATGACAAGTACAAGGATGTCATTATTCCTACTTAATAAACATTATTATACATGGGGGTTTTAATTTATTACTAAATACTGTTGAAGTAGAGTTCTCTTCGTTGAGTGTCAGTCAATTGGAGGGCATCTGAATTTAGTATTGAGTTTAGTTGATCATTGGTTAAGTATCCTATTGATCTGTTGTAACTTCCTCCTCCGTTGTATAAAGACGCGAATTGGGAAGTGTCTATTGTTCCTAATCCCAGTATATAAATCTTTCATTGCTCATCAGACAGCTACTCAATAACAAAACCAGCCTCTAATTCGTCATTCTTTCTACTTATTACAGCTAATTCATAGGCCAGCAGCCATGGGTCGGATTAGGGTTGATCTAGAAAGATTCCTAATGCTCTTTAATCTAAATAATGTATTCAGAAGCATGGATTTTCTAGTAAGTTTTCTAGTTATTGCGACTTTTACTAGACACATGCTCTTCCTTGGTTTAAAGCTGATTTTTTAGTTAAACATGCTATTGCTGGCATTATGTTATTTATAGATAAAGTTGAGAATTAGTTTGATATTGCTAGTAATCCAAGATTAATAGCATCTGTATCAGGCATTTTTCTCAGATTTTAATAGTCCTCTATATACTAAATTAACTGATAAATTCCATTATTTCTATCTAAATGATAATGCTCCCATACTTAATTACTCGCAGATTTCCTGGAATTATAAAAAGTCTGTACATTAGCTGTAATATCAACATTTTATTAGCTCAATGCGTTAATTCTGTTATTGTTTGTAAAAATCAAAACTGTATGGCCATTGTTTACAGTTTATTGAAATACTTGATTATCAAGCCAGTTTATAAAAACAACTATCCTAGATTTCGGGCTTTCTTATGACAGTTTTTATACATCGAGCAACTGTATAGATTTAGTTGGGTTGACTGTCCAGAAGGCTAAAACAGCGAAGTATGAATCAATGACTTCTGCATCATATATTAGGGTGAGGTCGGAATACTTATCCATTTTATTATTTTGGTTTATTAAATTATTGGAATAGTAACAGGGAACATGTAGCACATTTTATTAATTTATTATCAATTTACTCTCTTGAGTAATTTCTAAACTTTTGGCCTCTGTGATTCAAGCTATTTAAATGAATAAACTGTCCTATATTAGAGCCCTTTCTCCTACTACTAATTGATGTAGCTTTTATAAACAATTCTTTACCCTTTAATTACTTCTGATTAGCTTCCATTTACCTTTTCTGTCTTATTAACTAATCAATATGTTCCGCAAGTGTATTTGTATTTGATCGTTTTACCTAACTGCTTATTGGCCGTGCAGTGCCTCCTACCTCACTGTTACTTTATTCTAACTGTACATACGCGGGTATACTTACATATTACTGTATTCTCTTTAAATGATTTTTCTACTAAAACTTTGGAACACTTAAACGGTCAAATACTGAGTAGTCTATTGATGATTTTAACTGCTGAGAAGGTTAGGCAATGTGTACTCTTCTCTTCTAAGCAGTTTTATTGCGAATTTCTTAAGTTTTTATTTTTCTGGCTCCTCCGGTATATTTTTCATACATTTCCTTAGCTTTGTCGATAAATTTGGTATAACCATCGTTTTAGACAGGGTAAATTTAACGATACCCTCCCTTTTTATCACTTTCATATTCCAATCTCTACTGATACTCCTATTCAATATTAGCTTATTTTTCCTACTAGGAAAGAGTCTTTTTCCTTCCAATAAGTGTCCTTTACTACATTTCTTAGCGTCAGTTCTCTAAGAACTTTTTCCTATGCTTTTACTTGATATTCATGATCTAAAGAGTATCAGTAATAACACTTTGCTTTACCCTTTTGTCTAAAGGTGAATCAGTACTAAATGACGGTGCATGGTTTAGCTCTAGCAGCCAAGGCTTTAATTTGTAATCAATTAGCACATCTACTCCTATGATCTCAAAGCACATAGAGAAAGAATAGTCATTTGGCTGACAGGATTTGTAATTATGCTGTAATGAAGGTACACCTAAACAAAATGTCTTCACTATTAGCTCATCAATTTAACTTTACAATTCCTTTACATTTTTGCCTTCTTCCTTTAAAAAAGAATATAGAGCTTTTAAGGTTCACTTGTGCCCTGTATCTTCATCCATAGAGTCCTCAGCTTGTATAAACTTTTGATTATTCTTATTAATAGCGTAATTCGTCAAATGCATAAAGGTATTTTTCATGTTACTTTTACTGGGTTTTTAATAATCATCAGTAGCAAATCTCACTAGCCCTTCTTTGTGTATAAAAAGTCTTAAAGGTTATATACTGGATATGAGTACATAAATTCTTAAATCAAACTTCAAATCATCTATTAAGTAAGGCTTTTAAATATACTACTGAATAACACAATGCAAGTTTTACTCAATTTTATCAACATTTCTATACAGTTTAATCCCTCTTCCTTAGCACGAAGCCTCTGGCTTTGCAATAAACACAGATTTCGGGAATCTTTAACTAAAACTTCTTAAATCACTTAAATCCGACGGTAAAACCCACGTCCTAGGGAAAAAATTGTAATCCTTAGGAAAGAATTTTGACATTTTAACTAAATTTCACCCAAGATAGTTCTTCCTAGTTAAAACATGCATCCCTGGAAAGTGGTTAATCTTTTAATACAGTTTCATCCTCGTAAGTTTATACGAGGTTATTCCACAGTCCGTCCATCAAACATCAAATTCCTCTTCTTATTCATTCTTCGTAGTTGCTCATCCGAAAACGCTTTGTATCACCTTCCTCACTATGGGGTACTTAGTACCACTTATATTTACAACGATTTTAGGTCGCCTTCTTATCCTGGCAACGCTCATAAATATGTTAAAACTGTTTTATTTAACTAGTTGGCGATCCAAAAATGTTTGAGGGTTGAGATAGCCCAGTACTTGCTTTCTGCCCACTTCCGAAGACATAGGGTACATTCTTAATATATTGTTGGGGAGAATTACTAGCTGAGCCGTTGAGGAAAGGATTGGTATTAGGTGAGTTTTAATTTGATTCACCTTGAGCTATAAAGGGATTTGGGGTTTAGAAGCTGGGTGATGGGGCTTCTTTTTACGGTGTTTGGAAGTTCTGTTGGAAAAGGGGGCTTGGTGTAAAGGGATTGCTTGGGGCGATTTGGGATACTGTTAATTAGGAGTTTTACAGCTTTTAGTCTTGAAATAAGGTTGAAATTCCAGTTTGGTTTTAGTTTAATTGATTTGCAGGTTTTTAGGGGGGAGTTTGATCTGAGTCTTGCTTTATTTGGAATATGCTTTACGTAGTAAGTGGCTGGGTGAATAGATTGTTTGTACTGGAGAATAAGCTGCTGGCTTGTTTAGTGTCTTAATTTACGTCTTTCTCTGTGCCAAATTTAACCTCGGGAGTCTCTTGGCTTTTTTAGGTTTGAGTAAACAAGTTCTTATTGTCAAATAGTGAACTTACTGATGATTGTTAAGTAGATGTAAATAATGACCCTGTTTGCTTATTCTGTTCATTATTTTAGTCAGAGTTTTAAAACAACGAGCCAGTTGGCATTGGAGGGTTTGCTAAAGGGGAGCTTTGGAATAACGATACAGTTTATTAGCTTCCAAATAAAGAGTTTGGCTTTTATTATTCAGTTTGATTAGCAGGTTTATCTTAAAATAGAGAATTGTCTTCTTAGTCTTCATCATCTAATGCATTATCAGCAAATCCTGCATCCTCAACTGGTATCTCTTATCTTTCCTCAGGAGAAACAAAAAAGGAAGGAAAACTTGGCTTAGGTTATTATACAGGTTATTGTTGTTAACTTATTTTTACTTAGGCAGGCTAAGCAGGCTATTGCACCTTTTCCTGCACTGGCTACTTTTTCTTAACAGGCTGTTCTATCTTCTGCTTTTTAACCTTTTCTAAACTCTTTACATATACAGGCTCCTCTTTAGCCACTAACTTCCTTGGAATTTGGTAGAATTTTCCCTTTTCACTAATTTTCCTTCGTTTAGTGATTAATAAATCACTAGTATCCGTCATTTAACTCCTATTTCTCTTTACTTCAATTTTAGCATCCTTCTACTCCGTCATAGTCATCATATCCTTTTTCTAAGGTGGCTCGATATAAACGATCTAATACACCTATCTCTCCTCTTCTTAAACTGGTTGAAATGTTTCTAAAACAGCTCCGAGCATTTGTTTTACTTTCTCTTTACACCTCTATATAAAATTCTTCTATAAAAACTGGTTATCAACGTCCTATTACATATGTTACCTGTTATCCTAATTCTCCATATTATATCTAATCAATGAAAACTCCTGTACTAGTAACAGCTGTATTTAGTACTTGGTAGCCTTATTCTTGCATTAGTTATGTGAACTCATCTATCGCTTCATTTGTGTATAGGAAAATACAACTTCCTCCCCCTCCAGCACCCGTCATTTTACCTTTAATTCCTAACATTCTAGCTTATATTACAATATTGTTGATTAGGGGAGGAACTACTCCCAAAGATACTAATAATTCATGGTTTATGGCCATTAGGTCTTTCATACCTTCGTAGTCTGCTCCTTAGTAGCATTGTAAGAACTCAGTACTAAGATTGCCAATTGATTCTATTATTTTGTTGATTGTCTGAGTAGAAGTTACTAATGGAAATCTAGCAAGTTAGGATGAAACTAAATCGATCATTGTTTTGCTGTGACGTGGCATGTTAGAGAAAATGATTAGGATTTTCAGAGGAGTATTTCTTAGTATAAGTTACTATTCAATGAATGTAAAACCTGTGGGTAAATAAGATAATAGTCCTCCAAATGTAACTACTGTATTGTCTATGCCGGATGGTTTTCCTTTTATTAGCGATTCTCCTATATACGCAAGGTTGTTTATTTAATCATAGTTGATTTATTCACTTTAAGATTTATATAAAACAGCTGATACTGCAACACACAGAGCAGCAGAGGAGCCTAAGCCTGATCCAAGTGGAATTTAGGAGTTTATGCTGAATGTGAATTTATCATGTAATCTTGGTTATTATTCTAAAAAGTTTATAAGTAAGTGGCAGATAACTGACTGTAAATTGATCTATTAGGCCTATTGTTATATGTCTTATCATTCAATTATTTATAAGCTGCCCTCAAAATGAATATAGATGCCTGGGGACTGGGATTATTCCTCTATTTCTAATATTACTTCTATTCTCGCGTCTATTGAAGCAGCTAAGGCAGGTTATTTATACACTACAGCGTGCTCACCAGTTAGTATTATCTTTCCAGGAGCTTTGGCTCTAAATACCATTTAATCTAGTAATATCAGAGAGGGTTTATTGAATTAGTAAAGAGAACTAATTACTGTGGGAAAGTTTACTTAAACAATTAGAATTTTATCGATAATAATCCTTTTTTAATGTTTAATAGTAAAAATATGCAAAGAATCAATTCCCTTTGCATTTGCCCATTTTGTAAAGAGGTTCTAAACTCACCAATCCAATTAGACTGTAGTCATTCATTATGCAATTATTGTGCTGATATTTTAATACAGAAGCTTCATCTAGAGGGAAATTATAAGCACTATGCTATCTTTTGTCCTTAATGTAGCAAAAAACATACACTTTATATGCGATCAAGCAGTTATATAACTAAGAATGTTATTATCCAGGCCTTTATCAACCTGTAATAAGATTTGCTATGCTAGTTTTGTAATGAAATTAGTATCGCTTAATATATTTGTAAAAATTCCAAGGGTTTTATTTGCGAAAACTGTAAAATTAAGCATAAGGAGACTAGTAAATTTATATCTTTGGATAATTATGAAAGTTACTATTGCCATAGACATGTAAAAAAAATCAAGCATTTCTGTAAAACATGCAGTGAATTTTGTTGTACATTTTGTGTGTAGTTTGAAAATAATCATATAAATCATGAAATTGTATCTGAAAGTGTTTTTGAGTACACGAATTTGTAGTATTAATAGGCATAAGAATAATTAGATTCAATAGAAAGTTAATTGTTATAGTTAAATCATCCAAATCAGAAATAAATTTAAGAATTATAAGATGCGATTCAGTTTGTTAAATAAAAGTCCTAAATTACAATACTAAAATATATACAAACTTGCTAAGATAAATTTTAGTAGATTATGAATGATCAAAGTAAAAATTAAAGCTAAAAACTGTAAGCAAGCCCTTATCTTATCGAAATATAAAGAGATCAGGATAGATTTACTATATTCGATATAACAAATTAACAATTTAATCTCAGACGTATTTCTAGGCAATTTTATAAATGATCTGTTTTTGCTTTGTATTAAGAAAGTAAAATAGTTGTAACTGGTGGTAAAATTTAAAAATCTTCTGGATCACTAAACTCTGCTTTTATTATCGACTTAGAAACATTGGAAATTTAGCCTATGGCTGATATGTTAAACTCACATTCCTCCCATACTTGTATAATTGCCCAAGAAACCATTTACATTATATCAGGGAAAAATAAAGACAATAAAACATATAATTTCTGTGAGGTATATCGAGACAACTAGTGATAAGAAATTGCTGCACTTAATCACGAGAGAACTTGTGCCCCGGGTACATATTCTGGCAACTTTTTATACATTGCAGGTGGATATAGTGGGCAGCCCTGCAGTATAATAGAGTAGTATGATATTACAGCAAATATATGAATAGTACTAGATGTCAAACTCCTAGAAAACATTTGATAACATTAAATTCAGCACATAGGTAATGATAATATCTTAGTTTTTGGAGGATAAGGAGTAAATAACGTTATAAAAGGAAACTCATATATTATTAATCTGACCTCTGGTGCTTATTTTGGTTAATAGAGATTGAAAGTTAATGCTACTGGCCTTGTTTTCTGAAAAAATGTTATATTTGATAATAGATTTGTGTATTGCCTGGATAGCTTTAACAGAAACTACACTCTTTTATAGTTTGATACCAAGCACAATAGATGGAATTATAATGAACTAGTTAGTAATACCAATTAGATCAAACGGTTAAATATGCATAAGAGTTAAAATAATTCTTCTCTAAACAACAATCTATATACAAACAAAATCATTTAACCTAACTATAATTAATTGTAGCTTGAAACAATGTTTGATTAGATTTAATTATGCATTCATTATGTATTTCGGTGTCCTCGTTCAAATACAGCCATGTTCCGTTTGTACTGGGCCTACTAGTTTCATTATCTGCAAATCCATCGACTAATTCCCAGATTTCCCTTCTATATCTAAAAGTGCACTAATACTTAGACACTAACAAATCATCCACTTTTAAATCACAGGCATAATTTCTGCCTAGTGTTACAAGTTGTTTTTCATCCCCATTAAACGTAAAAATCTCGCCTTAATACGGTTCAGAATATATCTTAACTCTAATGTGATTCTCACTTGTTAACTACAGTACAATAAAGCTTTCCCCTATATTAAGTAAAGTGTTGTTTCGGATGGTAAAGGGATTAACCACTCTCATAAAAGCCCCAAAACCTACAGCAAGGTCTCGTATAAAATAGCTTAATTTATCCTGATTAAAAAATATGACAAAGTGCCTTCCTATGTTCTAATCAGCTGTTTATTTATCCTATACTGGGATCTTAAAATCATTTACAACTACTCCATCTTGTCTTTTTTTGCATCCGAAGAAAACCTAAGAATCTTGTTTATCTCTATGAGAGTTCTCAAGTCCTAAAGGATTTATACGCAATTCCAGTCCTTTTTCTAAATTTCCTGAGTTTGCCACTGTTAAAATTAATCTAGGAAAATTAGAAGTTGATATGCGAGTCATTGCTTCTGAATGATTCACTGCGTATTGATCTTTTTTCTCTTATGTAACATAATAATTTTAAAGCGCTAGTTCACTTAAGTGCGATGCTTTTTCATATTAACAACAACACATTGATTGCCCCATTTTTTATTAGGATTAAACTTTACACTATAATTAAGACTTTCTGTATCTCTGTATTATTTGTTATTTAATGCTTTTCAGCTATTTGAGTTTTAGTTTAAATTCCTTTTACTCTTTATCTATTTTGTTAAAATTTGCCTTAAAGTGATTTTCTAGATCTTGTTTTGTATTTAAGGCTGCTTCGTATTTAAGCTTTTTATTTTCTTGTTCTCTTATTTTACGTATTTATTTCTATTCCTCCATTTATTCACTAATTTCCTTAATCTTTATATCGTAAAGTGAAATTATGTTATCTTTTACCTATTATTTTTCCTTTTTTAAAGCTGATATTTTCTCTTTTCTATATTTAAAGTTTTCCTAATGTTTCAGTTTTTCGTATTTACTCAGCATTTGATCTAAATACTTTTGTACTTTATACGACTAGGTTTCAATATACATTCCTTATGATTATCTCTTCCTGTATAACTCATCTTTTTTCTACTTGAATTGAATTTATTTACGTTTTCTATCTCTTTTAGCATTGACTGAAATGGCTCTATATTTATTGACTTCAGAGCATGGAATTTTTTAGTTTAATTTATTTGCTTCTTAAAGTGTGTATTACAATTCATTAGTTTTTTTCATAACCATCCTTTTAAGCTCATCGGCATCCTAGGCACTGAGTTCTCCGATCATATTGATATTTCTCTTTTATAGATTGTTATATATTTTACTAATAATTGTATCTGTCTTCCATCTGCTAGATGAAGTTTTATTTCTTCTGGACTTCGAAGGATATAGCGATCTTTTAGAATCCTTCATTGACCTTTTTTTCTTTTAACTACCAGTTTTCCTTTAACTCATATTAAGTTTAATATTTATAGGTAAACCGTCAAATTCTTAATCCATGCTTTAATTGCTTTCTTAATTTTGAATATAAGCTTACGAATTGTCAGTATTTTGAACTGTTTCATATTAAACGCTCTTAGGGGAATTGGCGTCAGATATAATTAGAATTTTATCATCAGAATCAGAGGAGTAATCGTCTTACATTAAGTTAAATAACTTATCTTCTTCCATTTTAAAATAATATGTAACTTCAGACCTTTAAACTCTTCATATTAGGGGATAATAACGTAGGTAAAAGCTCCATTTGCTCTTATCTTAGTACTAATAATCAAGAATTCCATATACTAAGTGCAATGGGTGTCAAAATAATAGAGTAAACTTAAAGAATTCTTGATAGATGAGTAAAAATATAAATTTAGATTATTAAAGGTAATAGAAGACTTAACCAACCTTTACTACTAACAAAGCAATAAGACAACAAGCTGTTTGTACTCATATACGATATTTCCAATAGATAATCATTTAAAAACCTTGATAACTGGTACAGCCTAGTCTAACCCACCCTAACTAATTCCTAAATAATTCTTATAGGAAATAAAAGTGACCTAAAGCGTGAAATTTCCTACTCTGAGGGAATACTAAAGGCCTAATAATTCAATGCATCATTTCTCGAAGCAAGTGGCTAAAACAACTACAACATCGATAGTTTTATCCACTCAATATTCATATATCTAAAAACCTTTTAACCCTAAACTTTATTCTTCCCATTCATTAAAAATGCCTCCCAAAACCCTCGGAATTCCTAGAAACAGAGTAAACTGGGACCTTGGCCCAGACTACGAAATAATCCGCCAAATAGGAGCTGGCTCCTATGGCATAGTATGTGAGGCGCGTCATATCCCAACAGGAGAAAAGGTGGCCGTAAAGCAAATGAGCAGAATATTCGATGATTTAGTCGACTGCAAACGCTTACTACGTGAAATCTGTATTTTAAAGCACCTAGAGCACACAAATGTAGTAAAAATCAGGACTATTATATCCCCCAAAAACCTAGACAACTTCAATGAGCTGTATGTGGTAATGGAGCACGCTTAATCTGATCTTAAAAAGTTGATTAAAAGTCCAGTACATCTAGAAGAAGATCATGTGCAGTTGATAGCTTATAACATTTTATGCGGAATGCGGTACATACACACTGCATAAATCCTGCACAGGGACCTTAAACCTGCCAATATTCTTCTAAACGAGGACTGTGAAGTGAAAATATGCGACTTTGGGCTTGCCAGAAGTGTAGTAGAGGAGGAGAAGTAACACGCATACAATGAGCCAGAGATTAAAGTGGTGAATGAAGGGAGTTAGATAAATCGTCCTGGAAAACTACAAAGATAATCAAACAGCGTTAAAAGGGAACTCACTGGACATGTAGTAACCAGATGGTATAGAGCCCCTGAGCTTATACTGCTGGAAAGAGAGTATACCAAGGCAATTGATGTATGGAGTATAGGATGTGTATTTGGGGAACTATGCGGAATGTTGCAGGCAAATGCTGCTACATTTATGGACAGATCACCGTTGTTCCCCGGCAACTCATGTTTCCCTCTATCCCCCGACCACCATACAAAGATGAGGAGGGCTGGGTTCCCTAGTAGTAACTCTGACTAATTAAACGTTATATTCGAGGTAATCGGAACACCTTCACAGGAAGATCTGTAGTTTATTACTGACGATAAAGCATTGCTGTATATCAACTCATTCGGGCAGAGGGAAAGGAAAAGCTTTGCACTCATTTATCCCTCTGGACCATAGGCCTTGGTTGAACTGATGGAATAAATGCTTGTTTTCAACCCAATAAAAAGAATTGATATTGACACTGCGTTGAATCATAGCTGGTTTAATGACGTTAGAGATAGAAGCAAGGAACTGGATGCCTAAGTACCGTAGGATTTCGAATTTGAGTATATTGAAGACATCACTGCAGCACAGTTAAGGAGTTATTTTGTGCAGGAGATTTCTAGGTATAGTTAGGAGTTATAAGAATTACTATAAAATTGACTGTTCAACTGATTTTGTTTCCTTTGATATTCGCATTCTACTTCGGCGGTCTATATGCTGCTTTTCGTGCTCTAATTGATTCACTGTTAAGTAATTCTCTACTAGTTTACCGGAGATATATCTAGCACATCCTCTACGGAAATCAGCCTTTATTGGCATTCCTCTGTACTGTAACTGATTCAATAGCAAAAATACCTGAAAAGCATCCAGGAATGAGTGAAAGTTTAGAAATACATATGAAGCGTCGGAAATGTAGTTTTTGAATTATGCTGAATCAAATATTATGTCAAATTGACTCACTTGTGTATTGATGAAGTTAATAAAATGTTCCGGGTATAGTTTTCACGGTAAGTTTCCAACTCTTAATGTTCTTTTTATATCTGCATCCTCTGTTACTAATAGCCCTCCTTCTATATCCATACCAAACAGTCTATAATAGGGCTGGATTATGTTTTATTTACTCTCAAAAGTTTGAAATTCTATAAAACCGTAGGCTTTGTTTCTTTTAGGAATTTTATTAGCAAATTTTACAATCTCATCGTACTTTTTAACGTCCTTTTCAAACTCTGATGTAGATTAATTAGTTAAAACCTCATCTTTTATACCTTCCGGCTATATGAACTTTTATGCGTTTACTTGGAATTCTGATAATCTACTGAAATCTATTCCAATTTCCTTGTTTTAAGCTTGTACTTACTACTACTATTATTAATTATGGAAAAGTTTCATTTGTTTTACATAAGAAATCCCTATAGCATCTAAAGCTTGCTTAATCTTATTTTCTTATAATTACTCATCTTTTGCATTATCTATTTAAACATACACTCAATTAGTCTAGTTTATTTTCTCACTTTAAGATGTGGCTTAAAAGTGCATTATTCTATCATATACTGGCAATTCTTGGTTTTTCTATATGAATTCCTTCAATGATTTTGTAGGAGTTTGAATTTTGTCGATGAGTGGCACATCTTTATCATCCTTTATGAAATCAGGGCCCTTTAAAAACTACTATGGCTCATTATTCTTCTCCTCTATGGAATATCTATCAAAAATAAACCTACTTTTAGGAATAATTCCACTGTAGTACTTTAACTTATGATAGTTTCTCTACTCAGCATCAAAGACTTCCTCATTAATCCATCTTGGTATGTTTGACTACCGTAATTCATGAATATTGCAAAAACTAAGTAAATAAATCAGGTAATCATCTTTTATAATCTTCTAGCAGCTCTTTAAATAGTTTTTAATAGTTTAGGGGCTGTTAAGATTAGATAACATCAGTTCATGCCTTTTCATAAAATTAACAAAAGCTTATTATCCGTTTCTATTTACAAATTCTTAGCAAAAGTTTTACAGATGTTCTGTTGTGTTTCCGTTTATACAAGTTTGGATCATTCTATTAGCCATTTGCTCTCATTACTCATCCTTTATTACAGCTTTATTCCTTTTAGTTTTTATTCTAGCATCTTTATGCAAAAACTTGACTGATTTCTTTATTTAAATATTCTTTGCTAACTTTTTAGGCTGAGCTACTAAAGGACGAATTTTGTTTAGAGATCTGAATAATACTTTTAACATTTTTAATAAGCCATTTACCTAATCAATAATACAGAGGTGATTCATCCGTTTTGTAATTTGTAATTACCCAGTTGACATTCTAAGCATTTGCCTTAGTATGCGTTGTAATCAAATCCTTAGTTTTTAGTAAGAATGGAAGATGAATAGAGCATAGACTATTCTCTCAAAATTACATTCAATCTTGTATAGGAATTTGTCGCACATTCTCGTATATTTCTTCTAAGTCACTAGTTTCTAGGTTAGAAATCTGCCAGAAGCCGTATACAACTCCTTTAAGTATCTAGAATAGTTACGGATTACTTAATAATATTCCAGTTGTCATTTCAAAAAAGTCCTTTATTGCTTCCATTGATGGTAGAGTCAACTGCCCGACTGTTCTACCTTCCAAGGCTTCTAATAAATCTCTATAAACTGCTATTAAAAATCTATCTAATTTGTCTATATATATATCAAAATTTCTCTTAGAAATATGATTATCCTCTCTAATGCAAAAGCACCTGGAATCAATTGCAAAGAGATCGACAAATTTTACTCTACATGACTCAGACTCTAGTATATCATCATTAACCACTCCAAGGACATCTATTTTGAATAGAAGATTGTTGGCATTTCCCTTATTATCCCACAGTACAGGCATTCTGTCACAGTTATTTATAAAGACATCTCCGGATACTATATGCCCAACTTATCTTAAAAACTTGTACCCGGTGGTATATTCATACTACAAACAAATTCTAGTCCTATACGGCCCCATCAGTATCAAGGGTACAGAAGGAATATAATCCATAATGCATATAAAAGGTCTATCAAGTTATCTCCTTATCTTCTATTTTAAAAACTATTCTTTATAACTACATGCCCTAGTATAATGAACCATCCTTCCAAACTCCTTCTAACTATACTAAACAATCCTCATTTTAGGCACATTTATTCCAATACGCTGGAATAGTAACTAAACAAAGTACTCAGGAACTACATCACTGCTGCCTTTTATTACAAAAGATCTGTTGTTATCTGCCTGGCAATAAAGAACGCCAGATGAGCCTGAATCACTGCACTCTATTCCTATAAGTTCTCTTCATGAGAAGTCGTATATGTCTAGTGTCTCAGTAGCTCTGTTGAATTCAAAAGGGGCTCTTTTAGGTAATGAATTATGGTATCTTTCCATCAAGATGCGAGATTAAAGAGGAGGAGGGTGCTGATTATGCTCACTTGCATAATGTAAATTAAAATTTCTATCACTTGGGTGCATTTATAATTAATAATATGATTTAGAATAGAAGGCTAAAAGTTACACCTTTGAACCTGGAATAAGGGAATTATTCAACTGCTGCTAGTTCTAGATTAAATCCCAGTTAGCCTAGATTGATAATTGGGTAAACTTGTCCTAGAAGCTGTAAGAATATACATGATAAATTTTAGTAAGATTATAGAAAAAGTCCTATTAATCTTTGGTAGAAAAGTAGAAATGAATAATCACTTTTTGTATTTCAAAATGATATACAAAAAAGCAAATTATTTATTGATAAAGACGACTCAGCTATTAATGAAATTGCAGATTTAATGAATTTAGGTTAATTATAAACTCCTAAGCCTTAAAAATACATTATAAATGATAGATATATGACTAAATCTACTACACCATCTGGGAAATTTACGCATCATTAAGTAAGAATGCCTAAAAGTAGACAAGGATTTAACAGGATATAAGCTCGTATTTTTGTAAGGAACAGTATAAGAAATAAAACACGAATTTAGTAACTTCTATTAATAATTCAATAGTTCTTATTTGCTGTATATGAATACCTATTTGGATTTGTTCTTCTTCGATCCATTTCTCTAAAGTTTGATCTGGAGTATGGGCTTCTTTGTTATGTAAAATCTTAATGAACTGGAATTGGCTGAATGTTTTCCTCTTCCTCGTTAATTACACCCTATGGACCTTAGATTCGAGCAATTGCTTGCTAGTTTTATTCAATTGCTTTCATCATCTAAAACTATTATTGGGATATTTAGTATAGCATTTACTGTATTTAAAGATATTGTTCTTCTTTTGAAATTGGATCATAAAATTATCTTTAGGCCTGGCTAGATTCAGTATTTGTTTCAGATTCTTCAAAGCTTTAATTTTAGGGATTTTCTTACATTTCTTAGATTTATTTTAGTAATCTGCTTCTAGGGCCTATTGGAAGCTATAAATCTATTAAGTCTTGTTTTGTAAGTAAAGGAATATCTTCTAAAGTGATTTAATTAGATTAAAATTTAGACAAATAGCTTTCTAGTTTAAATTTCTATAGGAAGTTTAACAGATTTTAAGTATTATTGTCTTAGTAATGATTAGTTTATCTTTTATTATCTTAGTAATTTTTATTGGGCATATTACACTCTGATCTTTACATATTTTATATTTGATTTCTTTATTGTTTTTAAGGCTTTCTTTATTAAGCAAATTCTTAGCTTAAGAGCAATGAAGGATTATTTATGCTGTTAAAATTTATATTGCATCTCTGATCGAGGTTTTAAGTAAAAGCCTTAGAGGTTTAAGATCGTTCTAAGTATTTTGAATTATATGACATATTATTTTTAACTGCTTTGTGAAATGCAATCTCAATAAGATTTTGTAAAAGTTAATATGCTAAAATGATTTTATACATTAGTAAGTCTCTTTAGTACTAGATAATACATTGATTAATAAACATATAGTATTTGCATTTTATGATAATACATTATTCTAATTCCCTGTTATACTAAAACCACACAAAATTTTATTAAAGGAAAAGATTATACTAATTATCTAATAGTGATGAATAATATCTTAGTTGTTATTATTTTGAAATTTTCAAGGGAAACTTTTTTAGCCCTAAGATGGTAAGTAAGTCGGTACTACGCTATAAAATTGACTCAGGCACTCGATTAATAAGCCTTATAATTAATTACAAGAGTGCTTGCTTCATTTCTCCAACAATATTCTCTTAGATTTGATAATAATGATAAATTTCTAGTACAAATTTCAATAGGCTAATTTACTCTATACTACACTCAATTTTTAAGCAGCACAAGTCTTTAATATCAGGCAACTTTTCATAAATTAATTCAACACTATTCCTTTCCTTTGCATTTTCGAATAAATCTATTAAAAACTTTATCAGAAACGAAGATTTTTATAAGTGCTAATGCATTTCTGGAAACAGATTTCAAATGCTTAGACCAAAGGGCCCGTACAGATCGTATATTTCCTCGGATTGCTCAGGATAAGTTCAGTCAATAGCTATTAACTCTTCTTCACTAATTATGGGGGAATAAAACTCATCTATTCCTTCATCGAATTATGATATGGATACATGCTCTTTGCCATCACAAAAGCTACACAAGCAAATTTACTCATAACAGGGATCATTGAAATCTTCCATTTTATTAAAATTGTAAGAAAAAAATAATTATGTGAATAGATTGCAAGAAGAAGGGATGATTTTGAGGTAAAATATGCTGAGGAAGGAGTATAAAGTGAATACTTCATTTTTGTTATTTTATAATTTTTGAAGTTGGGGTTAAAAATATAGGTGTATTTTTGTCAATGCTATAAATATTTCTTTATCTAAGAATATCTTTTTTATTTATAAATGATTAGCTATGCAATTAGAAGCATTAATTGGTTTGCTAAATTAGTCAACTGAAATTGAGTTTATAGCTTTATATATTAAACTTGGTAAATTTACATATTAGTTAAGCCTTAATTAATACATGAAATATAAATTTTAGCTGTATTTTGATAACTGTGAAGTATTAGAAGGATAAAAGCAATTAATATGTATGAATCCTTAAAATCAGAATACTCTATCCCAATGGGAATTAAGTACTTAGTATAATATATAATTATGCTCTTGTATAAAATATTTATCCAATTGGCAAATAAGCTAGCTAATTAAATACATTGTAATTCAACTGAATAAGCTAATTATACTTCAAACTTATTTTTGATTGATTTTTAGAATGAACAATATTTGAACTCCAATTTTAGTTAATTAGATTCTTAGAATAATTCTAAAACCCCTTTTAAAATGTCAACCTTATATGAAATATACTTTACCTAACTACGATGGCATTCTCAACTGATAATCTCCATTCTGCGTAATATACCTTACCCACGGTAAAGCCTAATACCCTGACTTCTCAATAATCTTTAAATACCTGACCTATATTCCAGATACAGTGAAATAAGGTATTTCAAACACAATAGTAATAGGAACCTTCCTAAAATTATCCCTTTCCTCCGAATGCACAGAAGGCAACTGAAAGCTTCCCTTTACTGTATATTCCTTCTGCCCTTACAACTGCTTAATATTCCACACTACAGCATCCTACCCCGGCTCGTACTTAACAGCCCCTACTGAGCTTTTAAACTAGGGTGAAACAGCATCACTGGGTACAGGAATAACAATCTGCACATTATTCGCAATAGACCTCGACTTAAACTGTGACTTTGCCTTCACTGTATACTCCATCCTTGAATTCCCCTTTGATTCTATAATCGGCTCTACCCAGATCAACGGCTTTACATACGTATTCAGCCTATAGGACATTAACTCAAACTCTCCATCCGGCGGAATAAAGGAAATAGTCCTATCACTCTCAAACCTAGCTAATCTCACACACTAATGAAACTTTATGTCCTCCAACTCCACTGCCTTACCTCTAGTCTGCCTCCCAGTGGCCTCAAACAGCAACTTATCATTTAGCCCTAATTTCAACTCAGGCATTCCACTCAACAAACTTCGCATCTTCAACGTCCCTATGATCTCTGAACGCAAAACTGACCCATTAGAAGCTACTAGAAGGTTTAAACGTTCAACTACATCTAGAAAAACTTCGTTTTTCTTATATTTAATACCCTCGGCACGCCAGGACACTGCATTGGATACTCAGACAGGAACAGTGACTTACTCATCTTCCCGCATTTCAAGCCGGTGGCTCTCGCTTTTAATATAATCTCGTAAAACATTAAACTCTGTAGTCTAAGGATAACCGTTGTCTAACATCTCATCTAGTAGCTCGTATGTTATAACAAAATTGTCCTTTATTGACTCTTCCTCTAATTCCCGGAAGTACTGCGTCAAAACCTCAGCTAAGCGGTAGAGGAAGGCAAATACCATCATGGCGTTTGCGTTTAAGGCACTGGTACCGCAGATGAAGAGGTTATTGTAGCGGATTCACATATAGTTTACCTCGTTGTATAGGAAAACAGGGCGGATTGACTCCTCCTCGGCTTCTAGCACCATTCGGGTAAATCTGTCAGAGACTATGTTTGGTAAAGGAGCATCACGCCGGTATGCACGGTGGATTATGCACTTGCCTTTGATGTCAAGGATGTATACACCTGAGGGACCGTAACCCATTTTTATTAGGAAGTTAAGGGAAAGTTATTTTAAAAGGAGATAATTGAGGATAAAGGAAATTATTATTAGTATTTTTTAGTGTTAGGCTCTTAGTTGACTTTTTGCATGCTTTCTAACGTACTTTTAGCGCTCGTATGTTTAAGATTGTTAATTTTACTAGGGTTATATTATTTAGTTATTAGTAGTATTTTCTGCAATGTATCTAGTAGAAGATGCATTAGGTAGCTGGTATTATTAGGAGTTTTATTATTCAACTTCTTCGTTATCTTTTGAGCTACAACAAATTCAGTTTGCAAAGGCTCCTAAAATTCTCATTTTTAGTATTGTTTATAAAGATTCAAATACAAACCAATATATAACTAAAAGGACTATAAATATACATAAGAGTACAATTACATAAAGTATTATTGGATTACCGCATCACTATTTTATCGTGAAGTGCCCTTTACTTAACTTCATAATTTAGCATATATTATAAGATACCTAAACGAATGTAACGCTAATGTTTACAGAGCTTAAAAGCCTAAGAAATGATTATGTCTGTTATTAAACTTATATATATCATTATAAGCCGATTTTTTTGTAAGAAATAATGCAATTTTTATTTAATACAAGTTAAGTAATAAAGCCTTATACTTTACAAGTGAACTATTATGTATTTCTTATCTTTATACTAGCTAAAAGGATTGGTTATATGTACTACTTTTGTTAATCAATCGTAAGATATATTTATATGCTACAATTAATATAGTTTCCATTTAATAATCTAACTTTATAAATGGAGGCTTAATTATTAGGCACATAAGTAAAATATTATAGAATTTTGACAACTAAATGACCATATAAAAGCGTCCCAATCTATAAATAAAAATAAGTTTATGAAATAATTATAGCTTCATCAAACTCAGTTAATTTTCCATCCTTTGTTCTCAATCTAAGCGGAAATATAGTACTATTCTGATTCATTTCTAGCTTTAAAGGCAATAACCAGCAAATCCAGCTATCTCCGCACAACTAAGTAAAGTTTTGAGTACAACTGTTCAAGCTAAACGGATTAAAACCACTTTAATTGTTCACTTCTATTGTAGTTTTGTTATAAAATGCTAAAAACATCTAAAAGATAAAAAGCCATCCAATAACAAATCCCAAACACAGGCCAAATGCAGTTCCAATAATACTAAAAATATGTTTATTTCCTTAAATCACCAAAGTAAGACATCCAATGCCAATAATCAGGCATTCAATTGTAGCATATCCTAGAAATTGTAAGAAGAATCTGTGATTATATGCTCCAATACAGTTCCCAACTCAAGGGCAATGGTGGTCCATTCTTAAAATACACCTATCACATACCGAGCAGTGATGAGTCCTTGGAGGCTTTCCCCTATCACATTTACTGCAAAAATCTCCCTTTGCTCACTCGACATCTTCTTCCATGTAAATATCTTCTACCTATTATTGCTTATTCTCCATTAGATATTAGTAATTAGGAGGAACTGACCCTGGGTCTGTTAGCAAACATACATGAAAACTCCATATGACTAGAGCTAGTATGAGATGGAATAAAATTGCCAGTGAAGTCATTACAGGTCATTACTCTAGTTAATGAAGCAGTCCGATTGTGAAACAAGCATACATAAAGCCTATTAAAGTGTATGTTAAGGATACTGGAATTGCGAATAGTATTTTGTATGTTATACTTTAGTGGAAAAACATCTTTAATTCAAGTAGCTAGGTATTGAAGAAGTTTAATAAATACATAAATATAAGTTCATTACCTAAAATATTATACAAGGCCTGCATGACTCTAATTTCCCTTCATTTTCAATAATAATATCCGTACTCTACCCTCTACCCGACAACATTCCATTATAACTCCTCCTAAAAGTATAAAACCCTCTACTATCTTCAAACAACCTCTATAAAATCCTCTATCTATACCCAGGCTAGTTAATCAAAATATCATTTTTCAGTACATTATCACTCAAAGGATAATTAGAGTTCATCAATGCAAAATTATGCTCTAAATCCTCAAATCCAGAATCAACAAACTTATCCAAAAGGCTTTCCAATTCTATATTACTCAATCATTAATTCAAACTTGGCACTCCTAGAATATTATTATTATTAGGAATAGGATTAGAGCATCACTTCAGAAAGCCAGTCTACTCTTCCTTACCAACCCTGGATCTTTTAAACTAGCCGGCCTCTTCCTCCAGAGCTGCAAGCAATCTATACCTATGCCCAGGCTTTTCAATACCAATCCCTTGCAGCATACTATCAGTAATTGGAATCTTACTTTTTATTTAAACTAGCATATGCTCTATGTCATCGTATCCAGCTTCCATCAAAATTTCAAAAACAGCTTCTAGCTTAACCCCGCTCAGCCACTATAGAAGCTATGCACCTTTTTCTCTATAACTCCCAAATGAAAAGTTATTAGACTGTATATTAGACAATCTTGCACTATTAGTAGTCTTCTCAGCATCAGGCTCTTAAGTAACATCTATTGTATAATTATTCATGGCTTCTATTGAAGCCTTCACTTTCTACCTAATTTGCATATTCATACTTTCCAGTTGTCGTATTTAACTGTCTAAACTGGAAATATCAATTGATACATTTGCGGAGTTATTACGGGAATGAGATCTGGAGTTCATAGTTCAATTTTCAGAGTTGCTTCTGGAATGCGTACGTGATGTTCTTCCAGAAAGTGACAAATTCTCAAAGGATTTGTCAGGAATAGGTGGAATTTCGTCAATCTCGTTGCTTTATTGTAAAATAATACTAATTTTGAATTCATATAAGCCTAGAATTGACTTAATTTCACTGTCAATTGCTAGATCTACAGGACGCTTATTACTTTTGTCTTATACACTGACTGATGCATTATACTCAAGTAGAAATTTAACTATGTCACTATAGCTGTAATCCACTGCGACATGTAAAGGAGATCTACCGAACTGTTTAGTACTTACGACATGATTTGTTATATTTGGATTAGCTCCTAGCTTTAGAAGACTTTTTACCATTCTGGAGTCACCTTACATTACTGCGTGGTGCAAGGGAGTGTCTCCATCTAATTTAAACTTACCATTCTATTATATATTCAAATCTGCATTGCTTTTGCATAACAGCTTTACTATGCTGTACTATTTATTGCCTACAGCAATATGTAAAGGAGAGTCACCTTATTTTGTTTGTATATTTGGATTAAAGCCTTAGGATAGTAAAAACTATACTATTTCTATGTGTCCGCACATTATAGATCGGGGTAAAAGGTTATTAAAGGGTTCTTAATCAAATTTTAGTAGAATTCACGGGTTTTAGTATATCAGTTATTCTAAGGAGTCTAAGTCTCCAATACGGCATGCTCTTTCAATTTGATCTAAATTTGACATATAAATATGAATTATGTAAAATTAGAAAATATACAATTTAGGGAAATTTCAAATCACCAATCCATCATATACATAAGTCACACTACATACACTATCAAGTTAATTTAGTTCCGATTGGCTTAAATATAAAAATGGGCAAGGGTAAAGGATAAGACAAGGCAGCTCCAGCAAAAAAGGTTAACCTTCTTTCCCATAAAGCGAATTAAGCCAGTGGCAAAGCTAAGAAGAAGAAGTGGTCAAAGGGAAAAACCAAGGAAAAGCTAAATAACAGTGTTTACTTTGACCAGGCAGGCTATGACCGTCTATTAGAAGAGTTTCCTAAGAAAAACAAGCTCATAACTCCATCATCAATTTCCGAAAAACTTAAGGTCAATGCTTCCCTTGCCCGATAAGCAATCAAGGATATGGAGGCCAGAGGAATTATTAGGAGAGTAGGAGAGCATCATCATTCCCAGATGATTTATACAAGATTTGCTCAATAGTTATAAAGTTAGTTATGGTTTAGATGGTGTTGTTATGTTAGTTGTATGTAGAATTGAATATCATAAGTGAGATTAAAATATTGATTTATATTTAGTAGTATAAGGGGATTATTTTATATAGTAAATTTTAAGGATAGGGAGTATAGTTATTACATACTACATTAAAGAATACTAATTAAAGGATTAAGGTGTTTTAATATACACACATTATTGCTTATATATTAAAGCATTTACTATTCAAATACATTGCTCCAAACATCATAAAAATAAATACATAAATATGCAAAACTATAATATGGACTTTACAATATAAGGATAAGTTCCTATAATTTTCGGCTAAAATCGAATTAGCTAATCTACAAGTCAAAAAAGCTTAAATTCAGCTGATCTCAGATCATATAGAGCACTTTCAGTAGTGAGCTCTTCTAGATCAAGTAAAAAGTAAAGTAGATCTGGCTCAATACTTCCCGAATAAAGAAACTCAGTAATTTTACCAGCCGTTAAAAAGCCAATTGTACAAAGTTTATTAAAAAGAAATTCGATACAAGAGGAAAGAATTGACTTTAACGCTGATTACTTTTTAAATCTTGACAAGGCCAGAAAAGCATTCAATGATAATAGAGGAGTTAGGAATGAGCTGATTAAGTACTAAGGAATAAAAGAGTATGATTATTTGCTTGTTTTATAGAATCAATTTGAAAACATAATTTAAAATGTAGTAGAATTAGATTTATAAAAGTAAGATAGCAAACTTACTATAGTTAATGGATTATAATGGTTTGAGAAGTAACTAGTATCATAAATTTCAAATACAATAAGATAGTTAAATCAGATGAGTATACAGAGTAGTAAATATGAAAGAGAAATTGAAAAATTGCTGAATATTAATAAGCAACATGAGTAATAAGAGAAAAGAGTCTTACAACTTAAATCTAAATTAGAGAAACACAAATAACACAAAAGTTTTGTATAAAAAGACAGAGAAAATAGGATTTGAAATGTTGAAAAGTAAAAACTAGAGCATAAGAATAAACTACTGGAAGAGCATATAAAACAACTGGAAAATTTAACAATGATTCAAGAAACTGCAAGTTAAATGGAACATTATAGGGAACTTTGCTAACGTTATAAAGCAGATTTAGATACTGTTAATAAATAATGTGAAGTAAAAATAGCAAAATATCAATACTAAACAGGGCAACTTAAAGATTAAATAAGAGATAATAAAGAATTTGTAGATAAATTTTAATAAATCAGGGATAACTTGATAGAATAGGTAAAGCAAAAGGATTTAATAATAGATAAACTAGTATAGAAGATTAACTAGTACAAAACAAAAATACAATTAATAGCCGAAGATTCTGTAAGGTATATTTAATACAAAGAGAATTACCTTACTATGCAAGATGAGTACAAAGCATTAAGACAAAAATACGCGTAATTAGAAGTAAGTGCAAGATCAGGCAACTTTTCCATCAACAGTGAAAATACCATATGGGTTCCTATAGAAGATCCTTTATTCCAATTAATTCAAAAAGTGCCGGAAATTGAAGCTTTGGATCTAAACTACCAAAAATCCCTAGCTTTCGATGCTGATTCAAGTATAGAAGAAGAGGAGACGAAATAAAAGGATGTAATTGATGTATCTGATGTAAACTTACGAGACTTTAAAATTCCCCGTCCTAAGTTTGCAGCGTTCCTTAATATAGTTCCGACTGTCAAAAACATGATCTCTTATTCCCCTCCTTTTAATCACTGATTAGAAATTACTATAAGAGGCATTTATGACTCTAAGTACTATGAACAACTCAGTAATTTCACAGATTGAAGCAAAATCCCTACTAAATTCCCTGATTTTGTGTATGGCTGGTTTGGGTAATTCTGTGTTGATAATAAAACAAGATAAGTATAGGAAATTGACTGGTGGAAAAGGGAAAGAGAGGAAAAACTACGAATTGATTTTCTTGCAGCTTTAAAAAACGAAAAGAATAGAAAAATATGGGAAATTCACACTTTCTTAGCATTTCTTAACGAGGATTTAGATATGGATGACTTAGCCTTTTTCTTGCATTGTAGATACTTATTATTCGGAAAGCCTTAGTTAAGTACAGTTGAAGGGATGTTTTAATCGATTCATTTCATATAATTGGACCAGGCTATTAATTTGGTGGATTTAGTAATGATTAATATAGAGGAAAATGATATAAATGATCTAAAAAAGATACTTTTCTCCAGGGCAAGAGTTTCCGATGATAATAAATACACTGTAGATTAAGCATTAGTCCTGAGACTATTACTAGAATATTACTAAAGAGAGAAAAAGTGTAAATTTGTTTTAATAAAAGATTTGTTTAGATTATCTCCAAGATCTGAAAATGGAAGCTTATTGTTTGAACAGTTTAAATAGATTTGCGCTAATGTAAATGATAAGATTACATAGTAGTACATTGCTAGCATGTATAGGGAAATGTGGCTTATAGGAAATGGTGTTATAACCCCTGAGATTTTCTTTACTATTGCTAATGATATGGGGTTATTTTACCATTCCCTACAACTGCCTAATAACCTTCCTAACTTAAAATTAGACAAATATGGGTAAATCATTGTTGATGATATTTACTAATTAACTCAAAGCTAAGCTCTATCTGACTTTTTCTCAAAACGTGATTTTTACCTAAAAGTAAAGCAAATAGTTAAGAATATGGGCCAGCCTTAACTTTTACTAGATTTTACAACCTTAGAGGAATTAATGCGCTAAAAGGGACAATATCCTAAAAGCGCATACAAAAATCTGTGTTTATAAGATGTAAATAAGCTGCTGAATCAAATAGTGTAAAAGATAGGCAACTGTTTTGTTCTATATAACAGATTTAATTACTTCTGTGATTCATCCAAACACTGGATCTTAAGCTTAGACCACTTTAAAGACCTATTAGAACAAAAAACCTTAAGCACTGTAAAATTCAACCTACAAATAATAAAAATCCAGCATTTTTGGCATAGATGTACTGAAAGGATGAATTAGAAGCAACAGCTCTAAAGACAGACAACAATACGTAAAAATCCTACACGAAGACGTAAAAATGTGAAAAAGTGATTAACTAAATTTTATATTTTCCTATCCAATAATAAATATGAAAGTTGTTGTCTTAATTGCTCTTGCCCTATGTGCACAAGCTGAACTAGTATCCAATGCTGAAAAAGTACAAGCCCCATGGTCGTAAGCAGATGGCTTTGTATAAGGACTACTGAAAGGATTATAAGCTAACTCTGAGGATCCCAGTTAATGTTTCAATGCACTAAACAATGACGACCTGCTATTTAATGCTATCGCCTCAGACATACAAGATATCCTGGGTGGCAACTTTATTAAGATTTTGTCATTATTTGAAAACTACAAAGCACTGATGAGCGAGTTGACCAAGTTTGAAGGAGTATGCGAAATAAGCCAGTGTGAATCTGATGTTAAAAGTTTATTCAGTTTCTGGGGACTTTTGGACTCTTTGAAAAGAGCTTCTTATAACGCCTTCAGTTTAAACGCTGATTTAGTATATCTTAAACTATGTAAGTGTGATTTGTATGAATGTGGACACTCAGTTGGATTCATTTTCCGTACTTTTACCCAATGCTCCATTTAGTTTAGTAAGAATTATTAACTAATATGGCACTTGGCAGATTGTTGATGACTTTGATAGTCATTCTTGTATTTTTTTAATTAATTGCTTCCGAGTTGCTGGCTTTACCAGGTAATCATCCATTCCTGATTCGTAGCATTTTCTAATTATTGAAGATGTATTGTAGGATGAATAGCCAATAATAAAAGGTTTTTTTGCTATCTGGCTTTCTTTTATAAGTTTAGCTGTTTGGAATCCGTCTAGCTCCGGCATTGCACAATCTAGTAAGACTAGGTTTATAGTTTTGTCTTTATTTATCATTTCAATTGCTTTTTGTCCGTTTAAGGCCTATAAGGATTGTAGTCCACTGTCTTATATAATTTACTAGGCTATCATGCAGTTTAAGGGATTATCATCCACTACTAGAACTTTCCCTTAATAGTGCTTTACTCCTTCCTTCGGTATTTTAAGCTAATCTGGCTCTTATGTATAAGATTTATTATTAGGGATTGTAAAACTGAACTATGAGCCTTTGTTTAATTCACTTTTTACTTTTATTTTCTATTGTGACAACTCTTAAGCTAATATATTAGATATGTATAAGCCTAGTCCTATGCCTTAAGGATTAAGAGTGTTGTTTCTAATTTTACCAAATTATTGAAATATAGTTTCCTAAGAGCTAGGAGATATACCTATTCCAGTATCCTTTACTTTGATTCTTATATGCTGATTGTTTTTTATCGATTTTAATTGTAAAGTAACACTACCTTTCTAAGTAAATTTAACTGCATTTTTTAGGAGATTTAAGATTATCTGGGATAATCTATTAGGGTCTGTTCATATATACTGGTCTATGTTTTAATCTATTTCTAGAATTGGCTGTACTTTCTTGCTTTTACATTCGAGTTATATTAAGTTAAAGCAACTAGTAGCACACTCTCTAATATCACATCATTGCATGTTTATACTAAATGCTTGCTTGACTATTTAAGAGTAATCTAAAAGATCGTTTACTAGATGTAATAGGTACTTAGAACAGTTCTCTATTATTTAAATACCTTCTTTATAAGCACTGCCTACTGACTGGTGCAATTGATTAGAATAGAGTAAAACAGCATTAAGAGGAGTTCTAAGCTCATGGGAAACAGACCTAAGCATTAATGATTTTAGCTTATTTTTTGCTTTACTATCTTTTAGCTTCTGATTAGTTGTAACATCATTAAAACTTAGAATAAACGCAACTGTGTTATTTCATTATATACACTTTCCCCTTCACTCTAATAGTTAATCATTAAATTCTGTGATTCCTAATTCAAAATCATCTTAGAAATTTCCTGATATGTTAGCTTCAACATAATCTAAAAGGTTATCTTTTCCTTTGTTGCTAAGTTTTAAATTACGAATTTACTCAAAAAGAACGCTCTCTTTTGTACTTTTGAATGTTTATTATGCAAATTTATTTGAAATGGGAACTTTTTAATTTTTAGTTATGAGAACCAGACCAGATTAAACCAAATCGATAAATTAAGAAAGATTATGTTCATTTAGCTTGAATTATTATTAATTCTCTTATTCTTTTATTTCGTCATTTCTTACTTTCAGATATAACAGCGTTAATAAAAATAATCTAGATAGTACTTAGCTTCATATTTCAGGATATCTTTACTTTTCCATTAACTGCAATAAATCTATCAAGTACCATTGGAATATATACTTTATTATAAAATTCTCTTTAGATTTTACGCATTTTAGATTAGGAATTTGTAATTAAGTTGTTATAAGTAAACTTCCTAATAAAAAAAAGATTTGATAATCAAACCATATTATTTTGCAGTAGTAAAGAGAAATATTAGTCATTTCGCAATTAAAAATCAGTAGTTAATTATTTAAACCTGATTAAAACTCGTATTAATTGAAGTAATACAGAGTTGAAATCCAAATGAATAAAATGTCAATTATTTAGTACTACTGAGGGCTAGATGATTCTATCATATTACTGGGTAGAGAGGAGAATAGAAAATACGTGATAACTACTAAAAACAAAGGCAATACTAGCTTCATCGAGGAGGTCTTGTAACTCTGCTACTAGGCGTAAAGTTAATTCTTATCCATATTTATAGTAAATGGAAGATTCCTTGGAATAGTTTAAGGTTTGTAGCGTATTCCTTATAATCAATAGGATTGTATTGATTTGGGTTAATTTATTTTAGATAACTTAGCTCAATATCAAATTGTAAATTCAAACAAACTAAATAAATCATTTTATACTGAAAATGTGGAATTATGTAGATTTACTTTTGGAAATGCTATTATTTCTAATTAACTGGTATTCTCACTAAAACTTAGTATAAATATTCTAGTACACCCACAAACTCCATTTTTACAATGATTAAAAAATCAAATCAACTGCTCAGTACATATGCTAACACTCTTACAGATAAGTACAGCACTGCTAAATACTATTAAAACCACAGAAAAGTAAAAAGCAGAGATTATATAGAGAATCATCAATAATTCAAGTAATAATAAGGACTTTAGTATGATGATTTCGACTAGGGATGCATGGGAGACACTGAATTATCAGACGAGGATAATCAAGAAGGTGTTTGTATGTCTTAATCCACAGCAGTAACATCTCCTTATCCCGAGGACTCATTATCGTAAAATGACTACCAACTGTTTTAGCAAATTAATGGATTAATCAAGAATTTAAAGGAATAACACCAATAAAACTTACTAGAGAAATAGAATCAAGTGGCTAATTTCAAGAAATCGTTTTTGAGCAAGTTTTTATAAGGGAAAATAAGAGAAAGGCCATTAATGCCATAAGTCACAGAAGCCAGTAGTTCGGCTGAGTAAAGCCCAACTTTGTAAATTCCAGTCTAAATATGCCAACGTAAGTAGATAACACATAAAGACACTACTTAGAGATAATTTGAGGAATTTCAAGAAAATGCTAGTGATTGCTGTATTGTTGAAGATGAGGATACCTAGCCAAAATATATACCAAATGCACCCAGAAACAGTTATAATCCTTTTTTAAGTTTTGTTTATTAATGTACATTATTTGGTTGATTCAGTTGTATATAAAGCTTCATTTTAGTAGGCGGTAAGTTAAGAAAAATGCTGAGTTTATGGAATATTATTACTTTAAACATTTACTAACTAATTTCAATGACATTGTTAATATTTCCCTCTTCATCAGTTTCGTTTGGATGATCATGAGAGTATACCCAGTGTATTCTATCAACTACATATTTATAAAAGTACTTTCCAGGCTTTAACAGCAAACATATCTTCCAACTATTAGACAAGGAATCAAAAACTAACGGATGACTAATCTACCAGTTATCAAAAGAAGCTAACAATTATACACAATTAACATCAAACGGTGTATAATACCTAAACTCTATATTTCTCTTTTTACTGTAATTTAAATCCCACTAGTTATTATCCAGATTTGCTATATAATTACCAGAAGGAGATTTCACAACCAGGCATTTATTCTAATTCTTTGGTATAATTTCCTTATACAGACTTAAATTCCACCCGCATTCCTACAACAACTTTCTGTATCTTTCTCTTTCTTTCCAATCATACAAAACTTTCCCAGATATTCTATAAAACTCAATATTCCAAGCTTTATAAACATCCTTACCATCAATAGTAGCCTTAAACGCTTATTCCCTAAGCTTACTATAATGAAACTTATCCCTAAAAGCACAAATAGCTCTTCAAATACAATTCTTAAAGTTTTCCAAGTCATAAACCTAAAACAAAAAGCCACACCCAGTTTAGCTGTCTTGATCATACTCTGTAATACTATCTTTTAACCCTCCTGTTTAGAAAGCAATTACTGGGGTTCCAGCTACGAAAAACTCGTGTTGAACAATTCCTCCTGGTTCAAACTTGGAAGGCATAAGTCCAATATCAGCTCCAAGGTTGATCAGAGGGCCATCAGTGAAGAAATTATCAGGATCTGCATAAAAACATGTTGGGTATTGTTACCTTAGCAATCTCATACGATTTGCGCAGTTAATACTGTACTAATCCGAAGAGTTGTAAAGACCTCCTACTAAAAACTGTATTTAATGCTGAGTTTCATGTATAAGTACTTCAAATGCATCTAGAATCAAATGAACTCCTTTTTACTCAGTGATTCTACCTACAAAGGCTAGTATAGGAATATCATCATTTAAGTCTTCGAAGTTGAAGTACTTTTACTGGATTTGTCTTTTAGCATCGCAGTGGTTTCCTATGCTCTTGAATCTTTGGAGTCTTGAGTCTATTGGAATTCCATTAGGACATGCAAATGGTGTAGGTTTACCTTACAGTATATCTTTCAAAGGGGAGCTAGACAAGAGATTATCTCTATATGAAGGGGACACAGTTGCCCATTAATCACTCATAAGTACAGCACATCTGGATGGATTTATTACTAAATCTCCTCAAAATGGATTAATAAGCAAATCATCTGGTAGATTATGAATATGGCTGAATTTTTGATTATTAGAGTAAATTCTTCCCTCGTATGATGGATCAAGGTTGTGGATTATGTGGATAAAAGTAGTTCCCATAAAAATATCACCAAAGGCACCAAGTTTGGCATAAGCTGGAATTAATCCTGTAAACCAGTCATTAGTAGCCAAAATTTACGGTATTTTCTAGAAAAAGCACAGCACTTCTAGTGTTCCTTTAGCCCATGCAACCAATTAAGTTATTTTTTCAGCTTACTGAAAATCAGGGTATATACTAGGAAACAGGTCTATATTGTGTAAAAAAATGTAATTTATACCGTTTTAGAGCCCCTAGTAAACTCCTATTGTGTAATCTCTTTAGTCAGCATTTATTTATACATTAGCTACTCAGTTTATATCAGCTGGGTCATTTTATAAGTAATTTTGATCGCCTTTTTGATTGATGTTGTAATATGGAGATATTACTCATACCTCCTCACCTTATTGCTACAGGCCCTGGGAAAGCTCATCAACCATTATACCCAAACCTCCTGCAGAAGATCATCTGCCTAATTCTGGAGTACTGAAAACTATAGGGCCTAAAGTGTTTCCACTTAGAAAATTTAAAGCGAATTGCTTGGGACTGGACATACCTTCAAGTTGGGAAATGAAATCACAGTATCCGAGCAATCTTCCTGTATGTGTATTATTAAGGCTTTTTATTGATTGTATTAATTGTATTGGAGATTTTTAAGATGGTTCTAAAATGCAGTTTTAGGCTGTGCCGAGGATGTTTGCTAGCTTTAGTATGTTTTAGCTTGGGTAGTCAATACTGAGAAGTTAAAGGATTTTGTTTACTGTATAGGACTCATCTAGTTAGTTGTTGTTTTTTATTGGGTCCTACATTTTTGTATAATTAATTTAAGTATACCTACAGTGCACTCTGTAGATTATGCATTTGGAATTGAATGATATAAAGACAGAAATAGTGTACCATTGAAAATTTAGCTATGTATGAATAGAAAAGGTACTACTATTGTATAAGATTACAAAACCTCTAAAATATTAAGCTAGAGAAATGATTGTTTGATATCCTTAAAAAGTACCGTGGATAATATGCCACAGTTAATGTCTTTAAATCTGTATATTGTAAGTAATAGTTTAAAGCTATGATTTACTTTGATTAAAAGAATCAAGGCGTGTTAAGTTATCAATTTAAGTACTCAGTGCTTTAAAATATATATTAGTACTAATGCTTTGTTTATTGTAATAACTCTGCTAAGAATAATTATACTATCAGACTGCGAAGTTCATTGCAATTAAATTGCATACTTAAATGGTAAGGATTTAAGATATTTGCTCTGTCTTTGACTTAGTTAGTGTACAGAAATATTACTTCCTGTTTTTATTATTCTATGCTTGATTGGCTTTAAGGGTAAAGCAGTTTAATTTTAAAGTCATGATTAAGTTTATTTGCTAGGTATGGATGATAAAATTCGATTTCTTATTGATTACAGTTAGTATGAAGTAGTTAAAAATGCATGTTTATTTGTTTGATAAAACTCTGTAAAATAAGAGCAGTGTAGTAAATTTACTTAAAATTACACCATAAGAATCCTATCAGCTAGTTAATTTAACTCAAAAACAATAACCTATCAAATTTTAACCAGAAGTAATAATTGGCTATCAAATTAGTAAAAAATGGATCCAAGCGCCTTAAAACTAGTCTTCCTCACAGAGAACTTCGCCTCAAAGCGCCAACTACAAGCTTATCTTTCCAAAAATTACAACACTTACTACGAAAAGGATTACCTAGCTGAGTAAATCTCCTCTTTAGACTTTAGTCAACGAGATTTAAACATCTTCCTTACAAATATAGAATAATAGCCTATTGGAGAGCAGGCCAAGATTATAATAAAAGCTCTCCCTTATTTCACCAAGGCTGATAAAATGCTATTGTATGATAAGTTGATTTAAGTCGCTCAACCTGCTAACCTGGAAATATTAGACAGGTCAAGTATTCCATCCCAAATAGCTCAAATAATTATCGATAAATTTGAATATATCAACTTTCATGATTTGAATAGTTATGGTAAAATATCATGATAATTGGCTAAAAGAAGGGCTAATTGTTAAGCAAATAAAAAGAATGAAGAAGTAATTGAGTGGCTAGAATAAGCTTTCGAAGAGAATTCAAAAAGAGGGTTCAAGTATGCAATTGAGTATATTAGATTGCTTTAAGACAATTTATAGACGAATTGGATTGTTTAAATAGCTAAAGACAAGATATAACAAAATAATGTAGTGAAGGTTACAGACATAGATGATTTATTTAATGATGTTTCCTAGGTTGGATAGCATTAGGATAGAATAAGAGGATTACATTTAGATAATGATATTGTTATATCTGGTAGCGATGATAAAACAATTAAACTTTGAGATTTAAATAATCCAGAAAATAATAGAGAAATAGGAAGACATGATGATATAGTTACAGTTGTTTGCAGAAAAGATAATATCGTTATTTCAGCAGGTATGAAGATATATTAATGGAATTTAAATGATCCAACAGAAAAGAGATTAATAGGAACTCATAATTGTTTAGTATAAAGTATTTGTATGTAAGGAAATCTATTAATTTCAGGAAGTTAAGACAAATCTATTCGTTTATGGGATCTTTAAAACCCCAAAAATAATAAAGAAATAGGAGTGCACGATGATATGATATTTAGTATTTGCATTGAAGGTAATATAATAGTTTCCGGAAGTGCAGATAAAACAGTTCGCAAATGGGATTTAGTTAACCCATCAAATAATGCTATAATAGGAAGACATGATAATAAGGTAACATCAGTTTGTATTGAAGGAAGTATTGTTATATCAGGAGGATGAGATAATACTGTTAGAATGTGAGATTTAAATAATTTAAATAACAATTGAGAAATAGGAAAGCACGATAATGAGGTTTTATGTGTAGGAAAGTAAGGAGATATAGTAGTGTCTGGTGGTTGTGATAAAAAGTTACGCATTTGGAATTTGATTAATCCATTATAAACAAGAGTATTGTATGACTCAATTAATGATATTCAATAACTTGTTTTCAAAAATTAAACAATCATAATAAGTGAAGGAGATGGTTCCGAGAGTACAAAAAAAGTAATTCAGTTAGTTAATTAGCCTTTTAGTTATTATTCATTTTACAATAGGTATCAAGCCCACATATCCTAACTCCTTACATACCTATCCTTCCCAACAACCTATTAATCTTCTCAAATCCTCATACTTAATTCTTACTTAAAAATGCTAGGAACATTTAATACTTCTAACTCCCTAAAATCCGACTCAAATCTAGCAAAGCAATGAACAGACATCTAAACCCGTGACTTCAGAACCTGAAGTTAACAAAACATGTACAGAACATCCTACCGCGACATGTCTAAATAAAAGCCTTATATACTGAAAAAATAAGCAATCCCAGGTTACGCTGGCCATATCCCAGGCTTTAAATCCGATAACATATTTGGCAATACCTACACAAAAATGACCCAAGAGCAATTCAACAGAACAAAATTTAAAACTTAGCCCATAACTGAATTCTACCCTAACCGTCCAGTCAGTATGAGTCCATACGAAACAAGACATGGAAAATTTGGAGGAGGACTAGCTGACGAATACCACAGTGTGACTAAACTCCACGGTAGCTCAACAATGAGGACAAACCACCCCAATTACGCCAATTCCGAATGAGTCTCAATGGCCAAATCTTCCTTCACACCCTAAGAAAGCCAAAGAGGCCGTCTGTAACGAACAACTAACAAAGGACTATGAAAGGAAACTCCGGTAAACACACGCCCCCGTACATAATCCTCAGGATTTATAACAAACACAACTTTATTTGACGGATCTGGATGGAATTGTAGATAGAAAGGAGACGGTTCTACTACATACAGAGCTAGTTACAGCAGTAGGCCTTCTATGCATCCGGCGCCGCTTAAGCCCAATACTAGAAAAATGAGACCAAGAACTAGAGGATAATAATTTTAATTATCAAATGACCCAATATCCCCTGTATAGTTTCTTCTGTTATTAGTGCATGTTGTGGATCTAGTCACCTATGGATTGGGACGCTAGTATCTGTCAGTAATTGTGCTCAACGGAGACACTGAACCAGGGTAGTCAGCCAGACTGTCCGGAGGAGTTATGCTGATATTACTCGCGTTCTTGTGTCTTTATGCCCAGTTCTTCCAAGATCTAAACACTGTACGGGCCTGCATTATTGTAAAGAAATAGTTAGACTGCATACGAGAGTGATTGTTAGTGTTGTAGTAGTCTTTTTATATCTTCTTGCGAAGTTTCTCAAGTTTAGTCAGGGTATGTGCCTCTTCTTTGTACAAAATCTTCTTTTCTATATATTAGCGATTGGAAAGAAGACGGCTTGCAAATTTACGTTTGAATATTGAGAAAAGTACATCATTATAGTATACATAGCCGTTGTCATCTATCTTTATGTCCGAGATGAAAAGCAGCTTTATTACTGTATTGTGGTCAATGTCTTTAGAAACTCCTAAGTCTTCCCCTAATTCATACATAAAATCTACTAAATGTTTGTAATGCATTCGAAATTTACCATATGCTGATGCAAATTTGTTTCAACTTCCTCTGAAAAGTTTTATATAAGCGTTGAATTACCGTAGAGTTGAGTTAGACTCGTTCTCATATTGCTCGTAGTACTGCAGAATAACCATTATAAACATATTCAGCATTATAAAACTTGTTATTGTGATAAACGATACGAAGTAGATGGCAGATACTATATATCCACCTTCCTTTACGCAGTCATACATAATCAAGTTTCACTCTTCACCTGTGGAAATTCTGAACAAGATAATCATTGCTTAGTGGAAATTGTGAAAATTGTTGTAGTCGTCTATTGCCTCACCTTGGTTTATAGCGTTATACAAGTAAACTCCTAGAATCGAATAGATAAAATATATTAAAAGAAGTAAGCTTAGTACATTCATTACAGCTGGCAGGGAAAATAGAAGGATGTTTACTAGATCTTGTATCTTTTTAAGGGATTTTACAATTCTAAATAGCCTGGAAACCCTAAAAACTCTTATAATACGAGCTAACTAAGGTCCAATTCTTATTATGCTTATAGCTGAGTTTAAAAAGTACTGCATAATAAAGTCAACTACCGATGCCATGACTACAAAAAAGTCGAATTTATTCCAGCTACTACTGAAATATTACTTGACTCCCATTCCTATTATTTTGAATATGAATTCTAGTATAAAAATACTAGTAAAAACCAAATTAATCACTTCTAATGCAAAAAAGTACGTTTCTGACGCCTCGTCATATGTAATAGCCATTTGCAGCATATTCATTGCTATACAGATCATAATAAAGTACTCGAAATAAGATGAGCGTGTTAAATCATAAAGGAATTTCCTTATAGCATTTTTCGGACGTTCCTGTATCTCAAGTAGTGGCTTAGCCTTAGCAATCAACTACTGCATTTCAACCCACGATAACTGCGCCTTATTCAATATCAATGCAGAAATAGAGCTTTCATTTGTCTTAGCTTCATTAAACTTCTCGAAAATTACACCAACAAACAGATTCAAGAAGAAAAATGACCCTATTAGCACAAAAACTATAAAGTAATAAGCATAATACGGAGCATAGTCTTATACAGGAGCTTGGTCTATATCCTTGGCATCGATTGCTTGGTACATTATATCAGGCCATCCTTCCAACGAGCTTACAATAAACAGTGTCATCATGGCTTCGAGTACATTGTCAAAATTAGAGTCTGCATTTCTTCACTTGTATTCGTATCTTTCACACTCTTATCTTGTAGTAAGAGTTTCCTGTTAGCATGAGTAGAATTTCCCTCCAAATAAACTAACTCCAAGAATAGCAAACATTAGTCAGACTATAACCAGGACTATGCCAACGTTCATTATTGCTACTATAGATTCCAGCAAGGCATTCACTACTAGTTTCATTGATATGTTATGGGAAATAAATCGCAGGGGCCGAAGAGTTCTGAGCAATCTGAAAATTTTGATTATAGACAGATCTAAGCCTGTTACTGAGATTTCGATTAGGGAGAAGAAAACTATAAAGAAGTCTAATTAGTTTCATGAGTCTCTTAAGTAGGAATCTTTCGCCATCACAAAGCCAAGAGACACGCTTTTTATCATACATTCCAGAGTAAAGGCGAAGGTAAAAAAGTAATCTATCATGTCTGATGCTAGCTCATAATCACTGTGTGCACCGTGCTTTACGTAGTAGGTGTCAATTACTAGTTTAAAGCTGCCAAATATGATTAAGCAGAGGATTACATTCTCAAATATATCAGAATTACTCATTCTATAGCAAAGTTTTCTTAATCGGTTTTACTTTGAAAATATATAAAAACTTTTTAGGCTGTGAAGCTTTTCATAGTTGGTTTGCTAGATGTTTTTGTCTTACACATTCTGTAAATGTTCTAAATTAATACTATCATCGGACTCATCTGGTAATTAATTAAGAAGAGTTTACAGCTCTTCTTCCTTTTTAGACCTTTTTTTCTGATTCAACGATTTAATTTAAGCTATTCTCGTCTGTACAGCTAACTTAGTAAAATCCTCAGTGTTATAATCTTCCTCGTCATACATCAAAACTTCCATTTCATGCTAATCTTCCTCTTCATCATCTGAAAAACTGTCTAATAAAATAGCCAGAAATAGGTTTAAAAGTACAAAGTTTCCCAAAAAGATTCAAATTATAAAGTAAAGACATGAAAATGCCCCAGCTCCCCTCATTCCGTTATACAATACAATCTGCCAGTTTTCCATCGACAATATTTGAAAAACTGTTACAAAGGAGGAGTTAAAACTATCGAAATTACCTCTGGGTCTACCTTCTACAAAGTCAAAATTACCTCCAAATAGTTGCATTCCAATTAAAGCAAAAATTAGAATAAATAGTAATAACAGCATTGCTAAGTACACAAATTTTGACATTGATCTTGATATAACTGCCATAATCATTGCCATTTGGTTCATATATCTAAACAATCTAGCAACTCTCATCACCCTAAACGTTCTGAAAATTCTTATAGTTCTAAATGCTGAAATTGCAGAACTTGATCCAGAAAGAAAAATCAATTCAACTAGGCTTAAAACTACAACAGCTCCATCTAAGTAATTCATTGAGTCTTAAAAATACTATATAAAACCTAATCCTATGAGTTTTAATCCCATTTCAACGATAAAAATGATAGTGAAAATAAAATTCATTGTAGTAAGCACTTCTTCGAAATCTTCATCAATTCCGTAGTGGTCCAAAGCTAATATAATTGTATTTATTAGTACGCAGAGGGTCATGAAATGATTAAAAAGTTTATGCTCAACCATAATCAAAAATATGTATGTATATTTTTATCATAATCCTCTTAACTTAGGAGCTCAGATTCTAAAATTATCATCACTGAGAGTCTATAACACTCTTTCAACTTGTGATTCATCAATTCCTATATCAAACAAGCTATAACACATTTTATCATCTTCTGTATTCTATATTGTATCCATAGCACTGACTTTAAACTATTTAAATGCTTCTTCATTAGTCATTTTAAAGCATAGGTTATTAAATCTTTAAAGCTAATAAGGAGTCTCCTCTTAATTTGTGTTCTGCTTTAATTCATTATCTAAAATCACATCACTCTCCGAAGTATATTCAAATTTAGTATCAGGCTTAATAATAGCTTTGTGGCCCAGCAGTTATTTTGAGTCCATCCTGGTTAATTTTCTCCTAAACCGCGAATCAGTTAAACTTCTCAGTAATTGTCGGGATGGTAATTAACTATTCACAGGAGAATCTGGTAGAAGCCACCTTCCTTCAGTTAAAGTATTCTGCATACTTTGAATATCTAATTGTTAATAATTAGACACAGGTGACTCCTAACTCTAGTTCCAGTTTGCACTGTCAGGTTAAAATAAAACACTTGAAAAACTCCTAGTAATTCTTTTGTTAGGGGAAGGTTGCAGATTAGTTAGTACATGTGTGTCTTACGCAACACTTATAGTATAATCTGGTACAATTGTACTGCCACCCTCTGCTATGTCTATTTATTAGCTCAGTAATGACTCTTCCTCTAAATCCTAATCAATTTCCAACTCTTCATTGTCTGAGTACTAAGGAGATAAAAAGGAACTTTCATCAATGGAATCTGAGTCAGACTCATCATTGATTTCTTAATGCGCTCTAAATTAGTTCATGATTTTAGTAAAGGAAGTTTTAACCACGGCCAGTGTTATATTTAGTAGAAAAAAGGCACCTATAAACACTAATGGTATAAAGTAAAATATGACAAAGGGGGAAAAGGCCTTTTGCACTGTAATCATTGTATGTGTTCAGCCTTCTAATGTAACAGACTAAAACACGCTTAAAAAGGCGAATAGTATATTGTCGAAGGATACATTTCCATAGAAAGGATTATCTAATCCTTTGGCACATTCAAAACCTAAAGGACAGGTTTCATAGCCGCATATTTATTCACTCATTATTCCTGTATCTATCTCCAAACATCTGAACTTCAGTATCCCCATTCACAGTTATAGCCCAGCAATAGCAAAAATGAAGAAGAAAAATACAAGCATAGCCACTGTGCTCATTAGTGTTTTAAAGGAATGGACAAGGGCTAAAAACAGAATTTTTAATCCCTGTATTGATGATATCGATCTAAGAGGCCTTAAGATCCTCAGTGTCCTCAAAGCAGCTAGTCTTATAGAATTTCCAAACATGAACTAAATTCACCCCGTAACTACTATAACAAAGTCCATTTTGTTCCAATTTTCCCTCAAATATGAGCCAGGTTTTCACACAAACCCCATACCCCCTATTTTCAGTATACACTCCACAGTGTATATAAACAAGAACATCTTATCAAGTTCTTACAATACTGGATCTTACTCATCAACCTTTGGGTCCTCTAAAGCAAGAGTTACTGTATTGAGTAAAATCACTAATATTATAAAGGTTTCAAAGGCAGCTGAAGTTATTATATATTTACAAAACTCTGTAAATCCAGCTCTTATTCTAAGAAAGGCTTTTAAAAGCTCAGCTCCTCTGAAATTAAAATCTGATTCTTCTATTTTCTCATAGTCACTCTTACTACGAATTTCAACCATTGCCTCGTAGTCTCTAGTTGTCTGAGATATTTCTTATTATTCATCCTCTTTAGTTATTGTTGGCTCTTCATCTTGTCTGTCAGTAGATAAATTAGGAACTTGATGCCAACTTTCTGAGTATATACGGTTGAAATAGTACTAATGCTCGTCAATATAGAATTATGTATTATTATCCTCTGTTTTTTAGTTAAAAACTGCAAACTTTCTTTAGGAATCAAGAATATTTATAATAAGAGGAGCTTAATTTGTATCAGGGAGAAATATTGAAGGTTATCTATCAAGTCTAGATGAGTGCTGATTTTTAAATCTTGGACGATTTGGAAGTCCAGCTGCTGTTTTTGCTCTCAAATTTTCTTATTATTGCATATTACAGTAGAAATATTATCTTTTAATTAAATTAAGAATTTTATGTACTGATTGGAATTTTAATTTGAAAAATATGTTAAAATGCAATATGTTTTATAAGGCAAATATCAGCAATTGTTTGATAATTATACCAACATAACTTTTTTATATAGTTTATCATTGATTTACAAAATATAATGGGTTGTGCATCATTTTCAATTTGTAAATACAATAAGTCCTCTTATCAGAATACTAAAGTCCATACGGTCTAAATACTGGCAAATAAGCGTCATTTTGTATAAGAGAACGAGTGCTACTTAGAAGAAATTTACCGCATAAAAGATACATTGGGACAGGGAACATTTGGAGAAGTTTTTCTATGTATCCACAGAGAAACTAGCTGTAGAAGAGTCGTTAAAGTTATACAAAAGGATACAATTAAAAGTGAGAAGTGGCGTTTTTCTTTGATGAGTGAAATAGATATGCTTAGAAATTTAACTCATCCGAATATTATACCAATTTATGAATTTTTTGAGGACTCGAAATCCTACAGTATAATAGTAGACTACTGTTCAGGAGGAAGTCTAAGCGAGCGTATACATAGAAGAGGTCCAATAACAGAGCAGGAAGGCAGTGATTTAATGCGCTAAGTTTTTAGTGGTCTTTCCTACCTTCACGACAATGGCTATACCCATAAAGACTTAAGCTGTAATAGTATCTTATTCGAAGATAGACACAGTTCTAATATAAGAATAGCTGGCTTCGGAGCGGTTACTAGCTTTGACTTGTAGTTTAATGACCCAGAAAACATCATTTCTAAAATTCCAGATTCAGTAATAAACGATAAAAGTGATATGTGACTTGCTGGGGTTTTGCTGTATAAAATGCTTTCAAATCACTATCCTTTTGAAAACTCGGATCATCAGGCAACTTCAGAGTCTTTTGATTAAGCTCAGGTAAAGTTTACTTAAGAAATTTGGCTGTAAATATCAGCTTAGGCCAGAGACTTAATAAGAAAACTGCTTTCCAATTAGAATAAAAGATTAACTGCGAAATAAGCGCTGTAGCATGATTGATTTAATAATTTTACCCTAGAAGTTCCATCTTCCTAGGTGATCAATGAAATTTTTGATAATCTAAAAAATTATTACAAGTCTAACCAACTAAGAGACATAGTAGCCACATACATAGTCACAAATTGCATTAGTCCTCAGTTAGTAAAAGACGCTAGAAATGTATTTAGAATGATGGACAAGGACGGTGATGGTAGACTAACAGCTTAAGAGCTAACAGAACAATACGCTGAACTAGTAGGACATGAGGAAGCTAAACAGCATATAGATCAAGTAATGTTTGAAGTAGATTCAGATTAAAGTGGAGAAATTGACTATACTGAGTACTTGAAAGCTGCGCTTGGGGCAGATAAGATCTTCAGTACAGATAATTTAAAAGTTACATTTAATACATTTGACAAAGACAGAAGTGGAAGTATAACACTAGCTGAGTTAAAGGCAGTACTGGATCCCGAGGAATTAATTTTAGATGAGATTTGGAACGAGTTGTTTTCAGAAATCGACAATAATGGAGACGGAGAGATTGACTATAATGAATTTGAAGGAATAATTCTATCCAAAATATGATTATTAAAATTTGAGAATTGTACTTGGAAGATCCACACTTTTCTGTATTTCCTGAATTTCTTCGATTTGTTTGTCTATTTCAAGCATTTAAAAGTCCTAAGGGGACGACCGGCTGTGAATTTATTTGGTGACTTGTTATGTAAGCTCATCTAACTAGGCGGTTAGGGATGCCATTGCTTTGTCGAATTAAGGGTAGTCATTTGAATCATCTTAATAGTAAGGTGAGTCTAGTACTGCAAGATGTTCTGGTTCTCATAGTTCGTATGTGTTATCAGGAGGAGTAAAGCCTGTTGTTTGTTGTAGTTTCTGCATTATTACTGGTTTTTCGTATGTTGTACCGTTTAATTAGATTTTTGACTTTTAGAAAGGAGTTTGAGTTAGGTCCTTGTATGCCTGGTCTGTTAGGGAATCTGTGTATTGAACTTTGATGTAATTATCTTAGGGCTAGAAATTAGTTTGGTTTGGTAGGAAATCGAGGTATGCTGGCTGTTGTAATTAGTTTGTTACAAAATCCATTGTGAAGTCTTCGTTTGCTAAGGTTACTTGGATGATTTGCAGATGTAATAGGAACATTTTTAACGTTTATTTTATATAGTTTTTATGTATTCTGTGTATACAGTAGTTTAAGTCGTTATATTGTTGGAAGTTTTTATATATATAATTAGCCGTGTTTTTGACATTGTGATGTGCTTTTACCGTAGTATAATAGACGATCGCATGTATTGCAGTGTCTTCTGTTTGGGGATTTACTCCTGGATCTAGAGAACCTGCTTTTGGATGATGCTGTTCTTAAAGGAGATCTGTATCTACCTCTACTAGTAGATCTGCTGCTTTTTAATGGGGACCTTCTGGTGGAATATACTGACATTTGTTGTCTAAGGTAATTATTTTCTCTTTTAAGCTGTTATATTTAAGTTTTTAACGACTTTATCTTAGGAGATCTCATCCTACGTCCCTATAATCTTCTCTTTTTATTCCTATTAATACTTTTCTTTCTATTTTAATAGTTTATGTTCTCCTTCTAATGCTTTTAAGTAACAATTTTAACCTTCTTTTGACTCTTTTTGTTTATATTTTTATTAAACTAATTCACTGAACTTTTCAGTAATCCAATTTCCCCTTTTAAGGTTTTCCTTATAAACTCATCCTTTGCCCCTAATTTCTCAATACTATTTTCTAACTAAGACAATTCTTACTAAATATCCTGCTACATTCTTTATATCTTATCTGAATTAAGAGTATCTGCAATCTCCGAATTCCCTTATAATCTATTATTTATCAGTGATTTCCTTTCCAAATCAATATTGACTAAATTATTCTCATCATATGCCTATTAAAACACCTCTTTAATCCCAGATTCAAAAGTTTATTGATTTTAATCCCGTGAGAAAGTTTGCAGATCATTAACCTCAATACTACCAGAACTATAATAGCTTTCATCAATCTTTAAATTCTATCTCATCCTGTCCATTTTCAAAATTTCAAATAAATAATTAACTAGTCTAACTGTCGTTATCTCCTGAGTGATGGAAATTGAAATATATAGGATTGCTTGCATTGAGTTAGCTACCAGTAGTAGGCGCAGGTGAGCCCTCATCCCTGTCATTTCTTGCATAATATCCTTAAAGAGACCGATAAATTTACATACTTATTTCGTCAATATCCTATACTTAAGACTCATCTAAATCGTAGTTATTATTCACATCTCCAATTGACCTAACACCATTGCTTTCATCTAAATCACTAGTAAAATCTGATACTTAATTTCTTAAATTTGTTAGTTCTTCATCGATATCCACAGTTAAGGCTCCATTTTAGTCTTAAATCATTCTGATTTAGTATATTCCATTGTTAGTTCTTATAAATTATTCATCATCAGTATCAGTCATTCCAAAGAAATTTTGATTATTTGGGCCAAGTTAACTACTGCTTAGTGTTGCAACTGAATTGTTGTCATTTTCTGATTAAATGTCTTCTGATATATAGTCTTAAATAGTCTGTAGAATTTCAGTGAATAATTATTACTCAAAATTTTCAATTGATCCCCCTTCAGTACTTTAGTCAAAAATTTCTTCTATAGAGCCTAAAATTTATTCGTTTAAGAGAGATTAGTCGACTTATTGCCCAGTTTCGTTGTCTAAAGGTTGATACTCATCGTTTAGTAGAACCACAGGGGTGTAGTACACTGTTTCTTCCTATGTTTGTTCTTCTTATTGAAGAAATGATTTTAGGTAGTTAGAAATTTTCCCCTGGTTGTTTCTCAAATTTGCACCATTTGATAAACAGGCTAATATAGTTATTAGGAAAAGTTATTTAACCAATTTCATATTTGTTTTAATCATGATAGTCGTTTTTTTAGCAAGTTTATAATTTATTTGAGAGTGTATTGCTAGGAGATACTTATATTTAATGTATTATTCAAGCTAATAGGTATATATGAAGTTTTAATTTGGAGGAAAATCAAAATTTTATTAAGTAATCAATGCTAAATTTCTTTTTAGTTCAGCAGTACTGAATTTAGCTGAATACTTACAATTAGGTGTTACTGTAATAGGAGTAATGTTGTTTATGGTAAGTATTTGTAATAAGCTACAGTTAGACTAATGTGTATTCGAAAAGTTGATTATTTTAGTAAATTATTTTGAACGTTTATTCAAATTCGCCATAATTATTTCTACTCATAAGCCCTAATATGTATATACAAATTCTTTAACTCTATAGTCCTTTACTAATTTTATGTTTGAATAGTACTTATCATAATAAGAGATAAAAACAATCTAAACTAATTATAACTTTCTATAAACACCTTAAATAACACACACTCTTTATATCAAAACACACTATTAGGTAAAATCCATGACAAAAAGTACCTATTTCTCATTATAATAGCAACCCTACTTTTATCAATAAGCCAAAAACATTAATTTACACCATAACAACATAAACGTAGCTCATAAAACCTCTAGTTAAAGAACAAAATAAAACAAAAATTTAAATTAGGTGAATTATTGCCATTTTTCCGACTCTAATAATAATTATCTGATATGTTTAACTTCAAAGCCAATACACCGTTCGAGTAAAGAAGAATGGAAGTCTAAAAGATTCTAACCCGCTGGCCTGGACGTATCCCGGTGATCCTTGAAACTGCTAAAAACTCCTCTCTACCAGAATTTCCCAAGTCGAAATTTTTATGTCCGTCTGATTACACCGTTTAATAGTTCCTAAGCTGCTTGAGGAAAAAAATCCAGCTAAGAAGGGAGCTAGCTTTATTTGTATTTGTAAACGGTACTGATATAATAAGTGGAGACATGCTCGTTAGTAATGTCTATGAGAACAAAAAGGACGAAGATGGCTTCCTGTACATGACTTATAGTGAACAAGAAGTACTAGGATAGATTAGTAATATAATGTAATTTTAAAAGAGTATAGTATTAGGTAGATTTGATCAAAACAATATTATTAGTTAAAATATACTTTGTCTCCTTCTTCAGTTAAGTCTAAAACCTGGTTTGTGGATTCTTTTGACTTCTTCTTTAGTTAATATATGTTTTTCTATGCTCTTTTAAAACTATTGGAAGAAGAACAGTCGGTGGGAAACAAATTTTATTCTTTTCTATTTTATCTTTATGTTTACTTATCAGATCCTGTAATATCTACTTTTTTAAAAAAGATTAAGTGACCAGTGTAAAATTAAGGCTCAAATGTACATTACTTCAAGTCCATATCATCTTTTTCTTATAGTACTTATTCAACTTTTTCTTACTTAAAAAAATTCTTTTGTCTTATGTTTTCCAGTATATTAGACTTTTAATCATACTCACTTTCTATATTATTTTAAATATTATACTTTGTATTGATATTAGGCCTAAAACTACATTGTTATTATTATTCATCAGCTCTGGCTTCTGCCATTCGTTATTTTGCTTCTTTAAGTTTTGTATTATAAGCAAGCTATTAAATATCAGACTTTTTCGCAATTTGCCTTGAAATTTCATTTATCTTAGGTTAAAAATCAAATTAATCTCCCTTACTCTTCTTTTATTCATAACCTTTTATGTCGCGAATTGAGTCTTATTACTCTCGTTTTGTTAAATTATGTATGTAGCTAGACATTTAGTTAATTTTCGGCCTAAAGCTATACCCTTTTAGTACTTCTTTGCTTATTTTCTAACGTTTTTCCTATTGTTTCTTTACACTTTGCATTTAACGCTTATAAAAGCTATTGAAATTTATAGTTTTTGGAATTTAAGACTCCTAAGTGGTATTCATTGAGTTAGAAAGTGACATTTTAGTAGATGCATCTCCAATTGTACTATTTAGACTTTTATCTTTCCTTTAAATAGCCATGTTTATAGATTTTTTGTTTATCTTAGGAGTAAATGTCAAATTAAAGTCTTTCATACTCTCTCTAGCTGTTTTTAAGTTTTATTTCTTTTACTATTGAATTTCATTATATCTTAAGTGAATAGGCTTATAATCTCTATTAAACCTTGCAGACGACTTTGACCGAATCTGAGGCTAAAAGGTGTACTTACTTAACTCTTATTCATCCATCATTCTTTTGTACTATTACCGCTCTTAGTACTTTTCAGCATCATAAAACAGCCTGTCTTATACAGAAATGTTAGAAATTCTACTATAAGAGCTATTTAGGGATGTATTGCTTTAATTTATCTTAGGCTAAAATGTGCATTCCTCATTAGCCTTATCTTCAAGTTCTCTTTTAAGTTTTTCCCTACGCTGAATTATTTCTGTTTTAGGAGTAGACAATCTCTGTAGTAACTATTTCTTATCAAATTTCTAGCAGCTTTTAGGCGTTTTGCTTATAATAGGCTTGAATGTGCACTGCTGTTGAAATTGCAGCTCTTTTTCTTTTAATAGTTATTCCTTTGATTTCCGAGTAGAAAGTTAAGATTTAGTACTTCTTTATGATTTTGATCGTTAAGTTTGGTTTTGCTATTTAGTGTTTTTGATGAACTTTTCATAAATATCATTCAGTTTTAGGTAGGTATTAGGATTTGTGTATTTCGGTAGATTTTCTTAGTCGTTATGTGCATAGTTACTGTTTGATTATTTTTCTAACAGTTTGCTTTGTTATGGATAAAATATTGATTATTCTAGAGTTTTATTTTCCTTATAATGCTGTTTTTGTGCACTCAACTAATTGTTCGTAGTATGTTTCTGTAAAATGATTTACTTAAAGTTTGTATCTTAAGGATTATCTTATTCAATACTCTAAAAGAACCTTTTATCTTTGGTTTAAATGCCTTATTTACTTATGCTATTTGTGATATCTTCAAAGTTGAAAAAGTTGATAGGAGTATTCTTTGTTTCTTTTCGTTATTAACTTGGAAAATCCATGTTTTTATGTTGAAATAGTTATTATTAATTTAAACCTTTTGGCAAACAGCTTTTAACTATTAGAGTAAATAGATATTCTTGTTGTGTAAGATATTTTGCTCTTTAAAGGTATCATATGTCTTCCTATAGTAAAATATATGAAAGTGCATACAAGTTTATCGTGCCTTATATTTAATGTATTTAGATATATTACAATTAATAGAATATATTGATATTATTTTCCCGTTTCATAAAGGAGTATTTTACCTATTCGTATAAAGCAATTTAACACTTCTATGCAGTTTATAACCTTTATATAAAGTTTACATGGAGCAAATTAAGAGGGTGCCACTAAAGATTCTATTAAACAAAAGATAAAGCTACAATTTGATTAATTATTACAACCAACAATTAACTTACACTATTTAACAATCAGAATGAATTAAACTCAGAATAAATTTTTTAGTATGGAAGACTATTTCGACTCTATGATTTGAATTTAAACCCTTTGAAAAGCTTATTTTAGATTTAAATGCTGTACTTTTTCTAGAAAATAGAAAGCAAATGATGCAACCCTATTAATTTGTTCTAATACAAAAACATTCACTCTTTCCTTAACCATATCCAATAACTGGAAAATAATAACAAATATCTTTATCTCATGATTAAAATTTGATATCAATATCTTATATTTTCAACTAAGTAAAAAACAACAAACTTTATTAAAATAATGTAAATAGGCTATTTTAGTTCTCAATAAAGATTTCATCCAACTTCGGCTCTTTATTAATTTAATTTTTGGTATTTTAAGTTTTCCTCGCTTTAATAACAAATTTCTCCATCACAAAGGGTCTAATCTGCAAATTACTCTAAGAGACAACAACTAGATAAAAGCACCCATGTCTAAAATGTGATGTTACCTCTTTAATAACAATCTTTTAAAACACAATTTCTCCTGAAGATTAAACCTCGAGAGTTCCTCTCATGATCTTATCCCCAGAGGTATTAGTTTCCAACAGCTATGGAGGGTTCTCCGTTGTAAAAAGTAGTACTTTAAACAGAATCCTTTGATTGAACTTTACAGGATTACCTTAAAAATTTACAACTTAAAACTCTAGGGAGAATGCTCGTTCTTTATAAGCAGGGTTGGGCAGGGGCGATTTAGGTTAAATTTAATACGAGAAATGCTAATCAGGCCCAGATAGCATCTACAGTAAGTTTTACGTATTGGATTTTTCCTACTCTACGCGAGTTAAGGGTATATTATTGGTATCTTCTACCTTCTAACTGATTTAGTTTAGTCTCTAGGCTATTGCTTAGGTCTACTCAGCGATTATCTTTATCATCATGGATTGTTGGCGCATAAGAGAGATAAGATGAGTGGACAGCAAATTGGAACTTGTGGGAAGTTTTGCATGGTCAATGCAAGAAGTCTCTGGTAGATTTACTTTTGGAAGCTACTACTCCTACAAGCTGTACTGAGAGGAACACATACAGGTTATCAGATTGCAATCTTAGTTATTTAGGCACATTTAATTTTTATCCATTGATTAGGAAAGTTGTTAAAAAAGTGAATTATGACGGCGACTTTATGGTAATTATACTAAACTATAACAGTAATTTGCATGTGAAAATTTAGACAGTAAAAGGTTTAAAAATGGCTAAGGTTACTATAAATCTAATACTCTTGTAAATTTTAACTTTTATAAGTTTTTGGTTGTTTTAGTACCAATTATTGAATACTTTGGTAAAACTGAAATCAATTACAGAATATTAGTTAACTTTTATACAATTTTAAAAATACTCATAATTGTAAAATGAGAGAAAGAGGAGCTGGTAAGGACAGTCCAACTGCTATGCGTTAATCAACCTACTATCGTCAAACGATTGAAAACATAAAGAACGAGACCAAAAAGCTCAAGGAATAGATGGGAGCTGATTAATTTCAAGCTACAGCAGGCAGTGAATCGTAAATTGCAAGGCTATAAGACCAAGGAGATGCCTATATGCGTAAAATAGAATAAGAAAAGAAGAAAGTAGCCGAGTTAGACCGCCAAATTGCAGAAATGCAGGAGAAAATAAAGAAATAACGCGAGGATATGGGAGGAATTCAAGGAGCTAAGGAAACTAATGAAAGCATTAACCGTAAAATAAGAGGACTAGAGAACAAACTGGACAAGGCCTTATAGAAATACAATGAATCAGTTGCCCAGAACAAATAACTAAGAGACCAAATCGATACCTTACGTAGAGAAAAGGTTGTATATAATAACATTTATAACAAACTTAAAGAGGAATTAGACTAGAAGAGGGAAGAAATGAGGTAAATAGTGGAAAGGGGGTAATAGGCTATAAAGGAAAGAGACGATGCTAAAAACAGAATGCTTGAATTAAGACAGGAGGCTGAGAAGGAGTAAGAAGAGTTCTAAAAGGAGTGATAGGAGTTGAATAGTATTATTGAAAAGGACAAAAAGGTAAAAGATCTGCTGTAATCTAGAGATGATGCTCAGTAGAAGAACCAGGGGGATGATACTTCAGATAATGTTGAAATCGACTAGGAAAAGGATCTGTACTAAAAGATCTCTAATAATTCCTGGGGGGTCATTAGAGACAAGGCCAGTATAAGAGTATCAGTTAAGAAAGTTGAGCAATATGACGAAGCATTCAAAAAGATCCAGGAAGCTACTGGAATTTCAGACATTGATGAACTCGTAAAGACCTTTGTAGATGCTGAGAAGCATAATTACAGTCTTTATAACTACGTGAATGAACTTACTAATGATATTGAAAGACTAGAGAAGTAAATAGCGGAAATTAAACAGGAGATTGAAAGATATAAAGGATAAGGACTGCAAACTGACCATCTTAGACGTAAAAAGATGGAAGAGTTAGAAGGCAGAATACATAACACTGAGTTAAGAGCTGAGGATTATGAGAGAAAGTATGATAGAACTATGAAAACTATAAATGCTTTAAAGGTTGGAATATAGTCAATTTTCGAGAAAATTGGATGTAATAATGAAGAAACCTAGTAAATGTTTCATTCTCAAGGTGTAAATGAATCAAATATGATGCAGTATTTAGGAGTAATAGAATAAAGAACTAATGAAATACTATAAATGTATGCGGCATGTTAGCCTGGGTAAGGAAATGATAATAATTTATAGGCTAATAGTAATTAATAAAGGAAGTCTAAGTAATTGGTGAAAATTGAAATAGATGCACCGCAGTTTAATGTTAATGAGAAAGAAGTACATGAAGAAGAGGATGTTAATCTACCGTTAAGTAAGAATGAAATGAGGGATAGAGCTATGAAGAAAATATTAGCGTCAAGGAAAAAGTAGAATAATTAGGTAAAGATTAATTATATTATGTTTAGGTATGCTGTATTACTTTATTGCTGTAATTTTAGATAATTAAGCATTAGAAGGTAATAAATTCATTGAAATTATAGTATTTATATATTAGGCAGTTTATATATGTTTTTAGATATTCCAACTAATTGCTATAAAGTAGCTGTATTAGCAACAAAATAATATACGTTGTAATTAAAAGGCTAATAACTAAGATTAATTTGCTAATATTTCTATTGCTTGATCAATTTCTCCATCTGCTTTTTAAAGTGCGTTTAAAATTTGTTCATCATTGCTAAAACCCATGAGTTTTAATTAATCCAATTCAATTCAATATTTTGTATACAACTAAGAAAATTAATTCTATGGGATTTCCTCTTATTAATTTTCTTAGTTACCATCAACATAAGGAACTTCATCAACTTTGCCTTAATCCTACTAATTTAAATCAGATAATTATGCTTAGTTTATATTACCCAGATCGTTTAACTCTTTTAAGCTTTGTTTATCTTG
>CAKKTI010000012.1:86898-130585 GCA_920105805.1 Condylostoma magnum
TTCATTATCTGATTAGTTAGCATTAACCTTACTTTCTTCTTTTGACTAATCTATATTCAACTCTTTAAAGCTTTGTTTATCTTGTTCATTATCTGATTAGTTAGCATTAACCTTACTTTCTTCTTTTGACTAATCTATATTCAACTCTTTAAAGCTTTGTTTATCTTGTTCATTATCTGATTAATTAGCATTAACCTTACTTTCTTCTTTTGACTAATCTATATTCAACTCTTTAAAGCTTTATTTATCTTATTCATTAGATTCACTTTGAGAAATAACTTCATTTTAGTTGCTCATTTTACTTTCCTTTATTCCTTATAAGTTTTATTAACTAGACCAACTATTCTATCATAATAAATCTAAAACCTAATCTTGGGACATTTTATCAATTTAATCAACATTACTAATAATCCCTGCATTAACTTAAGGAGAAATTAGTTGTATCTTTCTATGCTCCAGTACATTGTTTTATATACTAGATCGATTAACTTATTTGTAGTATAAATTTGCGTTGTTGTATTATGGTTAAAACTCTTATATTTAATCAAAAGTAACATACTACAATGACTAATCGACTTTATCATTTTCTACAACTTCATCTTCCTTATATTAGTTATCAGCAAATAAATTTTGCTCAATTTCAAAGCCTAAAAGGGATTCAAACTATACATTTCTACTAAAGAGTGATTATTAATTTACTTGAATTGGCGGATTTGATTAGTTTTACTATAATTAATGCTCTATTTTATTTTGCATACTAGGTTTTGATAAGTTCAATTAATCCTCACTCTATTGACCTTGTCAAATTCTTTAATCTACTTAGAGAGGCTAATTTATTTCAGACTTTTAATCAAGAGGTACATCTAAGTTGAACAAGTCTTTTAATTATTAAGCTACTTTGTTATCATAAATAACATTTATCGTAGCTCTTTATTACTCCTAGTGATACTGATTAATATTTTCTTATTCATAGAACAGATTTAGATACGATTAATCAGATATTCCAAGTTATCCAAGGATTTCATGGTTTTATAATAGTTTGTTTTAAAATATCAATTTTTAATGATGTGCAGGTAAATTGATATTATAATCTATTTCATGCTTTAACTGTAGTACACTTCACATACTACTACAGACAACTGGAAAATAATATTGGGATCTATTTCTTCAGATCATTACTGTTATCTCTAAACTATTCATTTTAATATTTTTATAGTTTAATTAAGATTTGGTATGTAAGATAACTGTAAAAGCAAGTGTAAGTGTTTAAAAGATTATAAAGCAACTACAGTTCTATATAACTTACTATAAAGATAGTAATAAAATGTCAATCTATGTAATACTTTAGCTAAATTTAGCATTATCCGGGGAAACTAATAGTACAAATTAACAAAGAGGCTTACAAGAATCCTATAGCTATGATGAAAGACCTTTAAATTATATTTGATGTTTTTTTATTATAGCAATTTTAGTAACAGCTATAAAGTATGATCTAAGCTCCTTGCCCTGAAGCTTAATATACTAGTTTTAAACTTTATCATACTTAAGTCTGCTTAAATTAAACATAGGGAATAACTTAGTATATTTTCTATCCAGTTTAAATCCTCTATAATTAATGCCTAATCCTCTCAACTTCGTATGAAGCTCATCAAGTTTTGAGAATATAGAGTCAGACTATAATATGCTAGATATATACACTACTAATTTTGTAGTAAATATAGGAAAACTGATTATTCTATTATTTTTACTTATTTTTGCTTGATTTGTATGAAATAAGATTGCTAGAAGTTATAAGCTGGAGAGTTATATATTTCCTAAAGAACTGTTGATTATACGTTATTACTTCTTTATCCAATCGGATCTATCACTGGCTATCATGCTCTAATTAACAGATGTAAATTATACAAAGGTGAACAGTGAAGCAGAGAACACTACTATATATTATATAGCATTATTATTTTTTGTAATATACAAATAGAACGTTTAACTAATGGTAGCTATTTCAGTACTAAAGTTTACCTTTTAAATCAGAGAAACTCTAAACATAAGATTGATAAATGGTATTCCTGGATTATAACCCTTATTTAAAGAAATAAATCTATCAAGTAGCAGATTTTCCTCGCTTTATTATCCTTTACTGCAGGCTAAACGATTCTTTTGAGTTACTATTCTAATATCTTTAAACTCATATACATTCTACGTATTATTAATCCTAGGAACTACTTCCATACTGGTAAATTCTAATCAGTGGTTGCGTTTTATAAACTAGACTAAACCTTTTAAAAGATCTAATAGATAAAGAATTAATTGAATAGGAGAGTTAATCATTCTATTCGTTATAATAGTATTACTACCTTCCTTCTGGTAAATTCCTTAATAGCTATAGTAATTAATTACTATAATAGTAATCATTTTAATTCTTATTCTATTTTTAGTATATGTCTTTGGATTCATCTAAGAAATTAAAAGATCATAACAGCATATTTAACGACATTAGTAAGTTAGACAACAAAGCCAAACTAACCTATAACAAAACGATAATTAATGACCTAACATAATTTAATAACTGACCTTTAAGCAAAATTAATAATTAATATCTGATACGCTGGCAAGCCATTGCCTTTTTACCTTTGTACCCCCTTTTTCTACTTATTGTTGATTTACTGATTTCTTAGTTAAGACTCTTAGAGGAAAAACTAGACTCATTATTCGATTTATTAAGACTTTTATTACTGTAAGTTTTTGAAGTAATATTTCTTTTTCTTTAAGGTCTCACATCCTTAGGCTGTATAGTTCTTTTATAGTACCGTTGCTATCTATTGGCATGTTTTAACTAGCTTTCAAGATAATCCATTCTTTATACAGTCTCATAGATCTAATTTTCAAAGTTATTTGTTTCTGTGCTTTTAGGCTAAACATCTGCAAAACTTACCGCCTTATGCATTTGTTTAGATGGAGTATTAGATTAATCTGAAGTTGAGCCAGTGTTTATTTACTCTAGATCTATTCCTTGTATAAATTATTTTAATTTTTCAAAGTTGGATTTTGTTTTCTATAATTCGTCCTTTATGTACCGGTACTATTAAGTCTTATATTAATGTTTTTACTATAAAATATTGAATTCATGAACACTTACAACATCTTCACTATTATTTTACTAAAAGCTTTCTACTTGCTATTAAAATTAGTACTTTTTGCGTTTTTCACGGGCTAATTTTGCAATAAGTTATTGAATTTCAGTATTTGACTTTTACTTTCAACTAGTAAGTTCTTGTTACAATTATAGTACTTTATACTACAAGTCCCTTTTAGAGGCAGACCCAAATTACTTATCTGATCTTGGAGAAATATTACTAGAAATTGCAAAATTTGGCATTTTTAGTCTACCAGGACTATTAGTGCTTCCTATAAAATCTTGAAAGGAGTCATTAGATTTCTAGCTGCTTTCACTTTGACTTAGGTTTTCCTCTTATTCCATAATTTTAATGTGAAGTTATTTATAAAAGGTATTCTCTAAAAAACCTAAAACAACAAATGCAGTGTAATCATATGACTGAATTACAGAATAATCTGCAACGGAGGAGTAAAGGAAAATTCTAGAAAAAGTAAATAAATTAAAGAAATATTAAGAGAAAAGAATTACACAGTAATTTTAAGTCAGTTGAGAGTAACAAATATTACTATTTGAAAAAGCATTGATTTATGATTCCAGAAGTATATAAGGCCTTAACTAAATGTACTAAGGGATAAACGGTTATAAATTCAAATGAAACCTTAAAGACACACTGCCCCATTAAAAGGTAAGCTCAAATTAGCTTATAACGATTTAATAACAGAATCCTTTACTTATATGAAGAGATGCTAATCTTCTAAAGAAGCATTACAATGTACGTAAATGTAAATGATATACAGTGTTCATTGCTAAAGTAATTGGTATAATATATGGACCATTTTCATACACTTTTTAGTAGTTAACTACTAAGAATGGATCATTATGCCCGTAAAGCTGTGTCACATTAGTAACTGAAAAAAGGACCTATGATTTCTATTTCACTGAAGTTTTAAACACAGAGTATTTTATTCTTTCAATCTAAGCCTTGTTATCCCATTACAATCCCTCTGGGAAAATATTCACAATAGGAAAACTACTATGAAAAAGATTCTCTTTAAGAATACAGCACCAAGCAAAACTGAAAAATCAATCTCTATCAGCATTTATATGATAAACAATAATGAATAATATTATACAAAGATAAAAAAAAGACTTACAACCAGTTTCTCTATAGCAATTTGTCTAGTTAATGAAAGAAAATCGAGATATAATAGAAAATTATTAGCAGGCTCATCCTAATTTTAAGGCAGATTGTGAGGGAATTGATGCTACTATTCTTATTAGTCTTTTAGAATACTCTTAAGAAGCTAAAAGGAGGTAAAGCTTTTAACAAACAAGATGAAACTTCTTACTAACTATTTAATCCTAGCTTTTAGAAAAGTAAGAAATTAATTTAAGGGCTGGAAAAAGATCATTTAAAGTAAGACCTTCAATAATATGCCCAAGAATTGATAGGGTTTTTGGCGTAGAGAATTAAAGTAAGTAATCATCCGAATAAGAAGTAAAATAGATTAGATTGAGTGATATTATAGTAAAAAATAGAGAAATAGTTTAAAGTCTAAAATATCAGAAATAAGACTATTACTAATTCAGTAAAATTGACCTGAAACACCTATACACACAATTTTCGGGAGTACACAAGAAACTTAAAAGGAAAATCAAACTCCTGTAAAATAACTATAGAAGAATGTAAGTAATGAAGATGGCTATAAAAGGATAGCGATTTGATCTATCAAGAGTATCTCCTTATTTATCTTCCCCGAGTAAAGACACTGTACTAATAGATTCTAAGTTATAATTTAACACAGCACTATTTTCTAGCTTTCCCTCAAAAAATTTAAATAAATCTTTTACTAATTCTATCACTCTGGAATTTCAATAACCTCATCATCGTCCTCATAAGGCTCAGTAACTAAAGCCCCCTCTTCTTGGCTCATATTAGCTATTCCTTGCTCAATAGTATAGATTGCTCCGCATGCTTAGCAGGTCAACTCTCCAGAAAGTATGATAACATTAAATAAAATCTTATGTATCTTTTATAACAACTGCTCGTCTTCTAAATCCTCCTGTCTTAACTCCTACGGCCAATCATCCCCTACTCTATCAGCCACTGATCTGAGGAATTGATATTCAAACTCCTTTAGCATCTTCTTAGTGATATCTACGTCGAACGGAGTGGTATCTGAGCTTTAAAAGTCTGTTATTTCTAACTGCGGTTAAATCTTCGAATCTTTACAGTCAGAATTTACGCATATCAAATTGCTGTAGGAAATAAGTCTCATATTTTATGAGCTTTTAATCATTTGGTAAATACGAAGGAGAAAAGAACAATCGGGACTAGCCTCATGGAAATGGCCGCATGCAGTGACTAACTAACGGTGATGTATATGAGGGAGAGTGGTATAGAGGAAGGCAACATGGGTTTGGAGTGATGCACTACAACACTCTTGATTATAAATATACTGGGGATTGAGAACTAGGTAAGAAGTAAGGAGTTGGGTTTTTCTAGCTTCCCAATGGAGACTTCTATGCTGGTTCTATAATATAGGATAAAATAGAAGGATACGGCATTTTTTACTATCATAACGGGGATTACTATGAGGGAAATGTATGGGATGGGATAAGACATGGGTTTGGAGTACTGAGATATGCTAATGGGGAAGTATACGAGGGAGACTGGGTTTAGGATAAGCGACACGGGGTTGGGAGGATGTCTCAGCCGGACTTAAGCTAGTTCTACCATGGGAATTGGAGAAATGATATCCCTGAGGGAAGAGGGGTTATGACTTAGTATCATTATAATGTAGGAATGCTTGCTAAGTTTGAAGGGAATTTTGAGCAAGGAAAATTGCAAGGACAGGGGATTATGATTGATTCCGGGGGAAATCATTATAATGGAGATTTTGTGGATGGGAAGTATCATGGGACTGGGAAAATGTAATTGGCTACTGGGGATAGGTATAGTGGTGTTTGGAAAAATGATTATTTTATGAAAGGGGAGTTGAATACAGTTGCTGGGGATAAGTTTACGGGAAGTTTTTATAGGTTTCAGCCTGATGGACATACTAGGGTAAATTATCAGGATGGGAACTTTTATGAAGGGAGAGTAAGGGAAGGGAAGAGAGAAGGGCTTGGGCGATTGGAGTTTAAGGATGGGTCGTAGTTTGTGGGGTCTTTTAGAGATAATTTGAGACATGGAGCTGGAACTACTATTCTTCCTAATAAAGCATCGAGGTACTCTGATTATTATTATAAAGGAATGCCTATAGATCAGTTTGAAGAAGATAATAGATAAATGTAATTTTAGTAAATGGTAGTTTACAGGTTTATTATTGGTGATTTAATGCATAACACACTTAATGAATATGGGAAAATGTATTAGAACTGGTAGTCATATTATACTACATAAGGAATAAATGCAGCTATAATTTAAAAAACTTTTTAACTATAATCATAATAGAAATTAATGACATTTAAAGTAAAATATCTTTAATAAAATACCTATATATCAATATTTGTCTTCTTTTAAACCAAACACAATTCTCCCCAGAGTTGCAAAAGTGCCGACATAAACTACAAATCTATTATACATCAAATAGTTATATAATTTCCTCAAGTCCTTAATCAAATTTTCATATACAACTATTAGATACACCATAAAAAACACCGCTGCTTCCCTATACTACAACTGAATTACTGAAATAATTTCTATCATATTAAGCAACCTAGTTAAACTCATTGCTTTAAGTATCAAAAGTATAGAGATCTGAGCCTAACAAATATAATCTATTCTCATCTGCAAAACATGCAACAGGTTCAATTCTCTGTAATCTTATCTAAATCTATCTGTATGTATTAAACCTAGGATAGTAGACCTCAATGCACCCAATTTACTAGCCAGATGATAAATAAATTTTCCCTTTTAAAGCAACTCCAGAAGTCCTTGTATGAATTTAATCCCGAGAAGCAGCAGTTTGTCATTGTTTTGTCTCTAAATTCAGAATTTCAGCAGGGAGGGGCTAATTGGAATGAGTGTATTCACTAACACCATCAAAAACATAGACTTTTTAGTTTAAAAGAACCGCACAATGATTATATCTAGCATATTTTAGCCCAGCATATGCTGTAATTTGTCCTTATTCTATATCGAATATAAAACTGCTATATTATGTTCAATCAGGTCCTCATCCTCCCGTATGTAAATACTCATTTTAGGATATAGGACATCAGAAGCCTCCAATTGGTATATATAGCTACGAGCTTATTTTAACCTTATACCCGAACTACTTCAGAATATCAAAAACTGTAATATATTAAGACTCACCTTTAGCAGTAATAACATATCTATAATTCATTTTACTACAAAATACACTAAAATTAAACACATTCAACCCTATAAACCAAATCTATTCACATATAAAACTCCATCTATCCTATACACCCTAAATAATCCCCCCGATACACCAACAATCCTTCTAATCTCCAACTTTGAAACTCCCTTTTATAATTTTTACAATGGATAGAATAGGCTGCGTGGTCTGCCAAGACGTGAAAACCTAACGATCTAATTTTGCAATAGAGTCTTTTTATATAGTAAACGAGGATGAATTCCGGGTTTTGAGCTCCGACACTTAACTCTGCAGCAAACACGACCAGGTGACTATAGGAGTCCCTCGGCAACTAAGCTCCGCCCGTAAATTTAACCGCTAGCAACTAAAAGACGCATGCCGAATCCTGGGATGCAAGGCCTCCGACACAGCCAGTATATCTCAGAGCATGTTCAGAAACATAAGTGATGTTGTTAGATCTACCATTGAAGTCCGCAGCAACGAGGGTTCTCATGTAATCCCTGCGATTACAATTACCCGTAGATTATTTGAACAAACTGCACACAATGTACTGAATAGTTTAAACTATCAAGGATACTTTTAACCTCTGGATTTCAGAAATGCATGTGATTTAGTGTCGAAGAAAAGATCAATTACTGTGTTGCTAGGAGGAACCTCGGGGACGGGTAAGAGTACATTGTCGTCGTTGATTGCGAGCAGACTTGGAATTTCAACTATTTTAAGCACGGACTCTATAAGGCATATATTAAGGAACTTTTTGAATAGGGAAGACTATCCTGTATTGTTTGCATCGACATATGAGACTGGGAAGTATGTAAATAAGCCGGGCATTAGTGAAAAACAGGCAACATTGTTAGGGTATTAGCAGTAATGCGAGCTAGTTTACTCGTATTTAGCAAATGTAATCGAAGATTTCCAGAAAAGAAATGAAAGCATTGTTATTGAAGGAGTCCATCTGAATGTTAGTGTATTGAAGAAGCTGCTGAAGTAGTTTGATTCTATTGTGCCGTTTATTATTGTTATTAAGAACAAGAAGAAGCATATGGAAAGGTTCGCTGTTAGATCGAGATATATGACATTGGATCCTAATCTTAACAGATATATTGCTTACTTACATAATATAAGGACGATTCAAAACAACTTTATAGTAAAAGCAGATGAAGCCCTTATACCAAAAATTGACAACGGGAATATTGATAGATCAGTTGGTGTAATGCACTCTGTTATTATTAGATGCTTGAGAAAAATAAATAAGTCGTAAAAAATATATGACTCTATGCATAAGCAATGCAGACTTTTATACGAAGAATTTCATCTTGTGGCTCGTAACATGCTAAGTTCTGAAACGGCCTAAGAACTAATCAAATCAAAGGCAAATAAGGGGGAGATTTTTGCCAGGTTTTTTGAAAATAACCAGAACTATGAGGGGAATCTATAGGAAGAAATGGGAGACGAGGTTGCTGATTTGAATTCAGATGAAACTAGCTCTGAGCATTAAGATGCCGGGTCTTTGGTGTCCGGGGATGTGGATTCTGAAGTAATTCGATTTAGGAATAAGCTGGGGTAGTAACATTAGGCTGTGTCTGCAGCTTCTCTTAAGAGCAGAGAGGATGATAATTCAGATGATAATGTTAGTTCTATGAATGCTGAATCTTCAGGGTCCTTCCGCTCTGAGGATTCCGATCATTCGTTCGAGGAAAATGGAGAGCTAAATTAGCAAAATTTCGAAGAGTCTAAGCAGCCTTCGCATAAGAGGAAAAGTAGTTTTTAAGTTGCTCTTTATAATTTTGTTATTTTAGATATTTATTTAATTAAAGGAGTGGGTTAATGTGTTTAAAGGGCTTTAAGTAATATTATTGTATTAATTCATTAGAAGAACAGTGTTTAGTTAAATAGTAATGTTTCTATGTTAATATACGAGATAAAATAATCATTATGTTTTAGGCAAGTAAGTCCATACTTTATCAGACCTTCTTGTTATAAACGATTATATCAAAATTTCATTTATACTAAAAATAGCATGCTTAATAAAAACTTTATGAAAACAGGTTAATTAAGCTTTCTATACACTCATTAAGCAATATTTACTATAAATAAAATTCATAAACTTATAGATACATTTAGTAATAATGTTTATCAAATCTCTAAATATAATATTGGCTTAAAAGCAATCAATAAACATTTAAAATATGAAAGCTATTAGTAAAATGAATAATAACTAAAAGGTTAACTAACTAACTTAACTACTTTTTTTGAACTCTCGGGGCCACCTCCTTCACTTATTATGATTGTTTGATTTTTAAAAACAAGTTATCGAATACTATTAATTGAGTTAAACAATACTCTTGTTTATTATGGATTAATCAAATTCCAAATACGTAACTTTTTATCACAACCACCAGACACTACTATATTTCCTTACTTTCCTACACATTAAACACTATCATCATGCTTCCCTATCTCTCTATTGTTATTTTAATTATTCAAATCTCACATTCTAACACTATAATCTCATCCTCCTGATATAGCAATGCTTCCTTCAATACAAACGGCTACTACCTAATTATGATGTCTTCCTATTATAGCATTATTTGATGGGTTAACTAAATCCCATTTACGAACTGTTTTATCTGCGCTTCCAGAAACTATTATATTACCCTCAATACAGATACTATATATTACATCATCATGTACTCCTATTTTTTTATTATTTTAGGCGTTTTAAAGATCCCATAAACGAATAGATTTGTCTTCACTTCCTGAAATTAATAGATTTCCTTACATACACATACTTTATACTAAATCATTGTGAGTTCCTATTAATCGCTTTTCTGTTGGATCATTTAAATTCCATTGGTAAATCTTCATACCTGCTGAAATAACAATATTATCTTTTCTACAAACAGCTGTAACTACATCATCATGTCTTCCTATTTCTCTATTACTTTCTGAATTATTTAAATCCCAAAGTTTAATTGTTTTATCAAAACTACCAGATATAACAATATTATCATCAAAATGTAATCCTCTTATTCTATCTTAATGCTATCCAACCTAGGAAATATCATTAAATAAATCATCTATGTCTGTAACCTTCTTTTGTTATATCTTGTTTTTAGCTGTTTAAACAATCCAATTCGTCTATAAATTGTCTTAAAGCAATCTAATATACTCAATTGCATACTTGAACCCTCTTTTTGAATTCTCTTCGAAAGCTTATTCTAGCCACTCAATGATTTCTTCATTCCTTTTATTTGCTTAACAATTAGCTCTTCTTTTAGCCAATTATCATGATATTTTACCATAACTATTCAAATCATTAAAGTTGATCTATTCAAATTTATCGATAATTATTTTAGCTATTTGGGATGGAATACTTGAACTGTCTAATATTTCCAGGTTAGCAGGTTGAGCGACTTAAATTAACTAACCATACAATAGCATTTTATCAGCCTTGGTGAAATAAGGGAGAGCTTTTATTATAATCTTGGCCTGCTCTCCAATAGGCTTTTTTTCTATATTTGTAAGGAAGATGTTTAAATCTCATTGATTAAAGTCTAAAGAGGAGATTTACCCAGCTAGTTCATCCTTTTCGTAGTGAGTGTTGTAATTTTTGAAAAGATAAGCTTGTAGTTGACGCTTTGAGGCGAAGTTTTCTATGAGGAAGACCAGTTTTAAGGCACTTGGATCCATTTTTTACTAATTTGATAGCCAATTATTACTTCTGGTTAAAATTTGATAGGTTAAGCTAACAATAAGTAACTCAAGTATGTAAAATAGTTGATTGAGTGGTGTAATTTTTAGTAAATTTGGTATACTGTTCCTTATTTATAGAATAATCAAACGCATAAAAACATGTATTTGCCCAAACAATTTAATAGAGAATTAATCCTACTATTTAAAAGTACTAATTGATGTTTTTATATAAAGTAAACAATATACCTAATTATCATACAAGTAAATTATACCCATATAAGATGGCATGCAAGTAATAGCTTATACAATAAATGATAACGCCTCCTCGATATATTACAACTATCTATTACCATTTGATCTCCCTTATTCTCTAATTTAAAATAACAACTTAACATTTATTCAACAAACCTAATTACTAAACAAAGAACTTCGTTGTAAATGCATAGATATTTAGTCCGAATCCGATTAATGCAAAAACAATGATAACCAAAGCAATAGCTCTAGAACTATGCCATCCATGGAACTAACTTTTTATGTTTGCTCTCCACTTAGCTATTATATGCAATATTGATGGATTTATATAAAGAGTATAGTACACTAAAAACCCTGATATACCAGTAACCATGATCATATTTGTGGTACTAAACGCTATGATAATAGGGCAAATCCAAACTCCTATTCTTAGCATATATCTTTAAGTAGATTTCCACACACCTCCCCAGAAAGTATTAGGCAGTGTCATTCTCTCTAACTAGGTAGCCAGAGATATTCCTAGTACTGGTGCTGCAGTTATTGAGTTTATTAAAGGATAAAGCAATACAACCCAGGACACTACAAAAGTCCACCATGGCTTGTCTTCAGGTGAAAAGCCTCCATCATATTAAATCCACTACAAATTTATAACTGTATCCACCCTGTCAAATGCTAAGCTTACCATTACTCCTACTACTAAATACACTACAAAAATAATCAGCACACCTAGATAAATAGCCTTATGCAGCAGATGTTAAGGCAACTTAATAGCGATATAATCTAAAACAGGGTGAAAATTGATACTAAACATCAAAACAGAGCTTGACACCCCAACACCATCAAAGGAAGATTCTTTATAATGCACTTTTCCTTCATTAATGTATATAGGAATACAACTCAGCAAAAGGATGAAAATCATGCCCAATCTGAGATACATCCCAAGCACCTGCTTTTCCTTATGCATACTCATGTTTTAACAAGTTAAAGGCACGGCAATCACAGCGAATAAAATCAAAAACAAGTAATAACGTTCCCTGCAACTGTCCTAATCCTCGCCTGTATTTTTTCTTATATCACAGCCTCCAGGAAAGGGAGCCGTAGTTAGTGTAATAGAGAACAGCATTAAGTACAGAGTCATTATCCCTTAATATATAACAAAAGTACACGCTCGTTAGAAATACCTCCCCCATCTTCCTAGTAGAAGTTGATTTAGATTTCCATAGTTAACTTTACTCTTAAGAGTTGGTTTGAAAAGTTAAGGGTACTATTTTTCTTCATTTTCTAGAGTAAAAGGTTCTTTAATTGTTCCGAGTTTGTTGATTAAATCAAGGGTTTGATATCTAGTCATGGTTTCTATGGATTGTAGTGAGGTTATAAGAGATGCAAAGGAGACTAGGAAGAGGAGAACTGCTCCAATTCATCCCGCATTGCTGAAGACTCAAGGGACTAGAAGGAATCCTCCACCTAGACTAGTGTTTACTAGGTAAGCTATGGCTTGGGATAGACGTAGTTCCATTATATTTAGGTAGATGGTATCAAGGTAAAATTTAGTTTATTAGTTTGTTGTTATTATTAAATGAATTAAAGTTCTGCCTTTTTTTAGACTGAAATTGACATTGACTCTCCTACCAGATTGACTTAGAACATAAGCCAGTCTTTTGGATTTTCTGTTTTTCAAGTTGATGAGACAGATGCTAACCAAATCCACAACTAAGTGATTAAAAAGGAGATTGTGTTAGATTAATTGCAGACGGAATATGATGTTTTGGTGAAAGCATCTAGAATCAATCAATAACTAGGGAGATAAAGAAGTCTTGAGAAATAGGTGTAGGATATACTGAAATAAGTGTAACTTTTATTCAGAGAATTACTTAAGATAGAAAAACAGTCGTATTACTTGGTGTTGAAAAGGAATAAAATTACATTGAATATTATTAGAGGAAGATATTTAAAATTACAGCAAGAAGATTAAAAGTAAAGTAAAAATCATAAGAATGCTTATGAGATTAGCAGTTAGGCAAATTTATATAAAAAAGATCAGCAAAGTAAAGTTGCTTATTATAAGGAATATACTGCTGAGGCTAGGTAGCATTATTCTGAATAACTTGGCTAGCAGCTAGATGATTTAAGAGAGTTAGTTAAAATGAAAAAGATGTTAAAATTGTAGTAAGCTAAATAAGCTTAATAAAGAAAGTATTAGTAGGTTTTAAGACATGAAACACGACTGAAATTTAGAAAAAAGCTACTGAAATGGAGTTTTGCTTAATGAAACGATTTTTAATTGCATAAAAAGCTTATAGAAGCAAAAATGACCTTAAAGAAATTTCAAGATATAACTAAAGAAAAACAAGTAGATTTGTGTATTACCAAGTACAACGATATGCTACTTATGACCTCCAGTTTGACTAATAAATAATAAGAGCTAATGAGTAATCTTAAAGTATTAAACTATCAAGAAAGATTGCTAAGAGAAGAATTGACTGAAATATAGCAAAAGGATACCAAAAGTTAAGCATAACAGTTCAAAAAGTAATAAATGATTTCATGCCTAAAATACGATGAACTATATACTAAAAATACAAGCAAAACTTTAATTGAAGAAAAACTAAGAGCAACATTCCACTAATTCTTTTAATACTTAAACGGTGTTAGATTAATCCTATCAAAATTTAATAAATTTGACTAATTAGAAGTATTTGGTCCCCATTCCAAACATTTACTAGAGTCCTTTAGCACTTATAGCCTAGAGAATATAGATTAAATTTACTCAGTTTTAGATGATAAATCAGACTAACTTATACAAATAGTTCAATTACTCTCATTCAAGATCGATAATCTAATGATAGCATGTGCTTAGAACTATCTATTCCAAACTATTTAAAACCCTTAAAAGTACCCTATGTTACAGCTTTACAAAAACAAGTTATTTTACATAGGAACCAAATTACCCAAACTCACCAGAACTAGAAGTATTTTAGATGTCTTTGATGTTGATATAAGTCGAAAGAACGTGGAAACTATTAAAAACAGAGTTCTAGCTACGCATTTTCTAGAAGTAGAATATCTTCCATAAAGCAACCATGATATATACGATGTAGTTTCAGGCAGTATATAAGTCTAGGAATCTACAAAAGCCATGTGAATTCAAAGTTATAATTAGAAAACTCATAATAGAAACAGTTAAAGTTTGAATAAAACTACTCATGGATATAACACTGATATGAAAAGCAGAAGGGAAATCTTACAAATCGTTGCGGAAAATGAGAGACTTTAGATGGAGAAAGAAGGTAATGTTATAAATAAAAAGATTACTAGGTAGAAGAAGACATAGTTAGGATCACCTAAGTTTCCTAGAATTGAGTAGAAAATTCTATCACTTACATGCAAAACAAACAGAGTTGCCAGACTTACCAGTGATCCTAGTGAAAGCTGACATAATTTACACTCTGAGATATAAGAAAAAAGGTAAAATTTATAAAGAAAACTCATCTAGAAAAGGCATGTAAAACTTCCTTGCTTAGCAACATCAAAAAGTACTAAAACATTTTCTAATAAAGGAAGACAGTTTAAAAAGTAGAAAAAATAATCAATTATTAGCTATTATTGAATTCCCTTCTTTCAGCATAAGCTTGATATCTTTATTTGCCATCCTAAAACACTTCTGAATTTGCTGCTCTAGATTTTAAAAGTTGTCTCATTTAAAGTTTTCGTATATATGAGAAGCCATTCCAACCATAATTTTATAATAGGTTTCTATATTATCATATTTCTCTTTCCTCTTTAATTTTCTAAACCTTTATTTTTTCACTAAATCAACAATTATTTAGACAATGCGATTTAATATTTACATCACTGGAAAATTTTCTTTAAAACGAATATTAGTTCTATACATAACACTTAGCAATTCGTTACCATTTTCTATCATATATAAGGCTAAAAGAAGAGTTAAAGCTCCATTATTTAAGTTACTTTTTAAAGGATTCTTCTCAAAGCCTATTCTATTCCATTTTAAAGTACTATCAAAGGGGGTTAATTAAATATTAGTAATGCAATGCCATATTTCAGTAATTACTTTCTCAACCATTGGTAAATTATTATCTAATTACAACAAGCTTAAGGAGAGAAATCTTAAATCAGTTGCTGATATTTACTCATCTACTTTACCAAAGCAACAGGAAAAATAGTTTTAAAATTTTGTTGGAGCAAAATAAGCTTTTTGTACTGAATCATAATCATTGCAAATTTCCAATTAAACTAAGGAATCGTAAAATGTTTAGAGCTTTAATTATTATTCATATTTATATTAATAGCTCTTAAGCTCGTTTAGCTTTATATTTTATTTACTATTTGTGCTTGATTTAATTTAGTTCTCTGAGGTATTAGAGGAATTTTACTTTGATTAGCCAATCAGTTTTTTAAATTCCAAGCTTTTCATATCCTCATTATGATCACTTATAACAATATCTTATGCTTCTGAAGCATTATAATGATCAGAATCACTAAGAGAATGCTGGGTATTAAACTATGATTATTGTTCGTCTTCAACTTCCATCTAAATAAACTCTTTACTCTATTCTTCACTCAATTTAAAATCTTCTTGATTTTCGTCATATTACTAATCTTCAATATCAAGTTATTAATTATCTGAGCTATTAAATAAACCACTAGCTTATTCTTAATATTCTGAGAAGTTATTCTAGAAATCAATGCTTTTTTCTTCAATTATTGATTAATTCTTAGATTCAGTTTCATTTGATAAAGATTACTCCGAAATTCTATTATCCTAGTTATTAGATTTTTTCCGATCAGATGAAGATTACTCCTCTATTCCTTCATAACTATCTTAATTATTATGCTCAACTTCATTCTAATACTCCTCTATTCCTTCATTACTATCTTAACTATTATGCTCAACTTCATTCTAATACTCCTCTATTCCTTCCTTACTATCTTAACTTTTCGAAGCTTCAATGCTTTAGTCCTTTTACTTACTATTCGAATCTAATTATACTTCAAAAGTTTCAATCATTCAATCATTTTACGGTAAATTTTCATCTTACTCAGCTATTTACAACTCTTCTTACTGTATTTTATCATCATTTAAACCTAATTTTTATTCATCATCGTTTACAAATTTAAGCTATATTTTCTATGCCATTTATTAAGTCTTTAAATCTGCCTTATAAGAGCCTTCATTTTACCCATCTTCTCTTTTAGCAGGCTTTTAAGTACCTAACTCACTTTCAAATAAATTATCATTTAGAATATTCTAGGCATCATGAATTTAAACACTTTGGGAATAATTATAACTCTCATAGCTTTCCCCTGAATCACTGCTTGAGTCATAACTCTCGCTATCGGTATAATCTGAAGACTGTTTATTTATCAGAATTCTTATAGTACTTCTTTTTGTATCATGTATTGAACTTGAATCTAGATCAGAGTCCGAGAACTAGGAAGGAAGTATAATTGGATTTTGTTCATCAGATAGTCTAACCTAGGCTAGATGTATGCTTAAGCTGGCTCTTTGATCCAATCAAAATTATTTACTATTTCCTAAGTCTTTACCGCTTTCTGATTGCTTTGCAGCTTCATTTAAATTTTCGTTATCCTTCTAATCTACTTACTACGGGATATGCTACTCGGGTTGGCTATAATCGCTTGCTTTTCTCATATAATTGTGTTTTGATAGCTGCAACCCAGATGGACTTGAGTCAGTAGGAGAGTCTGATTATGCAATGTTTTGATTTTCTATCATATTTTATTATATATTGGAGATTCATCTAAAATTGAGGATGTTTATAATTAATAAGTAGCGCGTCTTAAATAGAACATATGCAAGTTAATAATTTAATAGAATTCAACTTCATTAACAACTTTCTTAAATATCCTATAGTTATTAAGTAATTTATTCCACTTCTTTTGAGTATAAGTAATTCACTTAAAAATTAAATAGTTTGATAAATTCTAAGCTACTAGTGTCTTGCTCTCTTTCTTAAAGATGTTGTTTTCTACTATTACCTGCTCCTTTATCTTCTTTTCTAAGGTAATAACTAACTTTACTCAAATTCATTTTTAGCCTGAAAATACCCTCTTATTATTTCTTAAATCCACGATTTGCTTTAGTCTTCAAAGGTTGATACTAGTTTATAAGCTTTTTCATAAAATTTTCAAGCCTTTTAACTTTCATCAAGATTATAATAAGCAGTTGCTAAGTTATACATTACTGATACATAAAGTTTTTTCCTGGTATTTCAATTCCAAATCTTATTCATTTGGTTATAAGCAGTTTTTAAATGCCGCTTTGCTTCCTTATTTTCTATTGCATCCTTTTGGTTTAAATATGCAACTCCTATTTCATTTATTATTTTAATTTCGTATATACACAGCATTGATCGTTCAATTTAGCATCTTTCTTATAAAAGGACTCAATCATTTTTCATTTTATCGTTTTATTATGTATCGCAGTAGTGAGTGCATAGATAATAAAAAACCTTGAAAATTGTCTTCATCTTGTATTCGTGAATTTGGTTTTTCTGTATAAACATTTCGTAATGCTCGGCAGTTCTTTTTTCATCATTTTATAAAGCATAACATTGCCCTATATAATAATCGATTTTCCAATTCTTGTGTAGTTCTTATAAATTGGAGGACTCAATTTTTGCTTTTATATTCTATAATTAAACTAAAGTATAACTTAAGTTTTATATTTGAGTATCTGCTAAATGTAAATTGCATATTTGTTATAGTAATAAGGCTTGATTATTAAAGATATCAAGAGGCTAAATCATCCTTAGAAGATCAGACGCAACTGAATAATGCTTCCATCTCATTTACTATTAAACTTCTATTATTAAATTTAATGGATCAATTGTATTTTGATACAGAGAATTATTAGGTTCCTGGTTATCTGCTCTGTAAATAGGCTATAGATTTTGCATCTTTTAAATTATAGGGGCTAATTAAAATTATTCTTCTTAGCTAATATCATTTCCCCCTTTTTGTAATTAATCAAATTTGTAATATAGTAGATTTATGATAAAGTTGGACTTTGAATTTCCAGTATACTATGACAATCACTAATGCAATTATAAATCCATAAAATTTCAGTATATTTTCTATCTTTTCATTCTAGTAAATTCATACATTCTAATAATACACATATTATCTAACATCAAATAAACTCTACTTCTGATCAGCTAAAATTCTCCATTGAACACCTTTATTCTTAATTAACTAGTGAACAAATTATATCATTTAAATGGAATTTTCAGAGTATCACGAGCTTCAAAGCATGTTGAAATACGAGAGCAGTTTTGGCTTTTTCAACTCAGCAAACTAACACGATTAAAAACACGAAGGCCAGGTCAGATTTTCCTCTGAAATCAACTTTTCTCCCCCTTTAGTCTTTATGCAATACAACGCTAATTTCCACGAATCTCCCGTGCAAACTTCCAACATAACTAAAGAACAGTAAAACTAGCAGGAGATGAGCGCTACACTAGAAATAAAACGTGATGAAACTTACCTAGAAATGAACCAAGCCCAATAACCTTAAGAGTCTTACTTAACAAAATCTCTGCAATTAAACCCTGACTCAGATCTCCAAACAGGCGACGGCTTTTAAATAACGATTTACCTTTTTGCAACAGAAACCACTATAAAGCTAAATGTGTAATAAACTACTACAGTAGAACAACTAGCTAAAAAGGTGATATAATATTATGCAAGAAGCAATCTAGACTCTTAAAATCCATTAAAAAGCCTAGAAGCAGACGACTACGATATATGACTAGTAGAAGACGACTCATACCTACCTGATACTGACTTCTCAGTGGACAGAAAAATGCAGATAAAAAACCTATCAGTAGACTCACTTGCATTTTGTGAAAAACCAGGACTCACTCCTAAACGTTAACAAACGATACAATAAGACTAACTGCTAGGAAGGCTTTCAGAAATGAAGCACGATGTAGTAAAGGTTTGTCTGGACAACAATTGGGCGTATATAAAGGTATACCCGGGACAAACCTTAAAGGATATTCTGCCCCAACTGTATAAAAAGTACCCGAAGGTTGGATATCTGCAGCCTAAAGACTATGAGTTTCACATCGCTGTGCAAATCGACGAGGATATTAGGATGGATGAGTGTATTTTGGATATGGATTTACCAGTAGAAACCTTAGGGGCAAAGGAGCTTCGATTATAAAGGAAAAATTTCGCAGATGCTCCCGCTGAGTTTTTTAGATTGGAGTATGGATTCTAATACCCTTCAGATGGGAGAACTGGGAAAAATACTTAAGTAAATTTAACCAAGGCTCAAGCTGCTGCATATAAGGAATTCAGTGTGATTAAGTACAACAGAAGAGGCAGAAAGTAAAAAAGGGTGCTAGGTATAGACCAATTAAGACTTTATAACATGACATAAGAGCAAGCGAAGCAGAGTATAAGAAAGGTCAAAGGAAATCATATAATACGCAATAAACTGACAGGATTATTTAAATCTATAACTCACCATCCTGAGATCCCCATGAATACTATCAGAAGTGCAAGAATTGATAGTGTGAATGAGAGTAAGGTGATAGTAGAGCACTAAGAGGACGGAAATTAAAAGAGAAAAGTGTATGAAACCGAGGATCCAGCAGATGCAATGGAAATTGTGGTCAAAATTAATATATTGATAGGTATGGAAAATTAGTTAATAACAAATATGTCGTTTCTCCAGCCATTATTAGATGCTTAGTTAAAATCATAAGGAATTTTCACAATTATAGTAGTAAACCCTTTCGATGAGAACAATGCTAAGTTAAAGGAGAGTATAAAAGTACTTAAGGCCAGAGACATATTTAATCGGGCCTTTAAATAGCTAATTAATATAGTAAAGGATAATGGGGAAATGTATAAGTATTTGATAGAGATGAAGTGATTTATGGAAAAGGAAGATGATGAAGAAATTATGTATAAAGATTTTTTAATTGATCTTATTAGTATGTTACTCATGCAGTTTAGCCACTTAATAGGAGCTTAATATCAGTTATTCTTTTCTAGGGATTAAGATGAGATATTCATTGTCCTGTAGGCCAATGAAATATGGTTCAAGAAGTAAGCTGAGGTATAAGAGCTCATGCTTCAGTTTAGAAATAGTGAAGATGATGATTTAAAAAAGCATAGATTTAAGGAGGTTCCTCCATATGTTCTTAGCAAGTTTCAGAATGGAGTATTGGGTAATATCTCTAAACATTTAAAGCATTATGATGAAAATGATAATGAAACATAGGAAAATCAAAGAAAATCGATATTTTAATAGAAAGATAAAATCATTATTTTGTATAATTCACTTATCGATTATATTGATTTAGATATTTTGAAAAGAAATGGTGTAGTATTAGGATAATTCTCAAATCATAACAGCCAAAAACTTCAATTCCTATAGGAAAACTGGGGATCAATTAAAAGCCTGTTCAAAAAGCAGCCTTTGCAATAAATCAGGAACTATTTTGGGGAATCGATTGCTTTGTATTTTGCGTGGGTAGGTTATTATAGAAAATTTGAAACTATCCCAGGAGTAATTGGCCTAGTTGTATATATACTTCTTTATTTATACTAAGATGAGGTTCTATTCGGGATAAATTTGGACATTTTACTATCAATTTTCTTTGCGCTTGTTATGTCTCTATGGATCACGATTCTAGACCAGTAATGGTCAAAATAATAGGAAGAGTTTATGTGGAGATGGGGGCTATTATAGAAATAAGATAATCGTGAGAAATAACGACAGTAATTCAAAGGAAAAGTTGAATGGGATGAAGTTACAGGAAGTTATATCAAATTCAGAAAGAATATTAAAAAGTATTATCTGAGAAAAGCATTTGTATACTTTACTGTGCTGTTTTCTATTATATTATCTTTGTCAAGTGTAACAGGCATACTGATATATAGGGAGTATGTTTAAGATTCCCTAGAAGGACTGATATTGTGTGCTATAACAAATGGTATTTACATAAAAATATCTAATCTAATATTCGAAGTAATTGCAAATAAAATCAATAATCTAGAAAACTGGGAAACTGAATCTGAGTATGAAATCAATCTTATAGTGAAATTAATCCTATTCAAGTTTATTAATAGCTACTCCTCATTATTCTACATTGCTTTTATAAGAAAATTCTTTGAAAGATGTGTAAATGACGACTGTATAATGGAGTTATCAGTTTAAATAATCTCTCTTTTCATCATCAGTTTTATCCTGTACTTAATAGAGTTAAGTGTTCCGTAAGTTCTATACAGATTTATTACAAACAAGCTAAAAATATGCTTGGAGAACCGAAAGATAATAAACCTACAAAAAAAAGGTTTTAACTTTCACCGAACAACAATGGGAGAAATAGAGAAACAAGCGAAATTAATCCGCTTTTAGGTTCCTATAGGAGACTTGACGGAGATGATAATACAATACGGCTACGTCGTATTATTTTGTGTTGCATTTCCCTTACTCCCTCTACTAGACTTACTTGTGACCGCCTTTGTTATAAAATTCTTCGCAGCTAGATTATGCTATATAACCCAAAGAATTTTCCCTAGAAGCAATAAACAAAGCAATCTATGGAAACTTATAATACAGACTATTGGGTTTATCGGTATATTGTCTAATGCAGCTATAATTGTATTCACAACGCAGTTATTTGATCAATATGATCTATTGACTAAAATATAAGTCTTTTTAATACTAGAACATATCTTTATTTTACTGAGACTTTTAATTCCTCCCCTTTTCTACTCTGAGAATTTCAAAGTGCAAGACGGTCTTAAATGGGGTAAAAGGATAGTGAATAAAATTTTATACAACCGTTTAGACTAGAAAGACATGCTGTCTAATAGAAAGTTTCAAACAATTTAAAAAGAAGAATTTGTTTCAGTTGCTATTGAACTAGGCCCAGGAGAATAGTTAATTAATTCTTACTAAAAACTGTTATTAATCTAATTGCCAGTCAATACCGCTCTTCCCTACTCCCTGCAGATACTCATTAGCCTACGAAAAATGTCCACAGGTATAAAACCCTCCCTTAGAAGCAGATAAAGGGGAAGGATGACATGCTTCTAATACACAATGTCTTGTCCTATCAACCCCCGCAGCCTTTTACTGTGCAAAATTTCCCCATAGCATAAAAACTACATGATCTAACTACTCATTTATCACTTTAATAACCTCAGAAGTAAATGCCTCCCATCCATTCGGCCTTTTAGCATGCGAGTTAGCCTTACCTTATCTCACAGTCAAAACAGCGTTTAACATGAACACACCTTATTAAGCCCAGTACGACAAATCGCCGTGCTTTGGCCTAGTAAATTACACCAGTGGGTCAGTCTCAAGGCATTTGTATATATTTCTAAGACTTCCTGGCACATTAACTCCCCGGTGTACTGAAAAGCTCAAACCCATTGCATCTTTAGGACCTGGGTAAGGATCTTAGCCCACTATAACCACTTTGACTTGCTCGAAAGGAGTTAGACGAAAAGCTGTGAAAATTTCATTAAAAGGGGGCCTACAAGGCCCCTGGGAGTATTCTTAAGAGACCCATGAATGTATTGATTAAAGTCTGTTTTAGGATACAAAATTATTCAAAGCATTAAGCCATGTTTCGTCTATTTAAGTTAGCCATTGGTCATAGGGAAATTCATCCTAAGATGCTTCTTATTCATTTTCACGTGTTCTTTTAGTAGGATTTGCCACCTTACGTGATTTTACTAACCCGTCTAAAGTTTTCTACATTTTTATCAGATAGTATTATCTCTATATTAAACTAACTATCATTCTTGGTCTTTTCTTTTAATTTTGCCTGGAATACTGAATGTGACAGCACAGCACACCTTAGTTCCATATCTTTACTTTCCACTTTCATCATTCTCAAGGCGTCTTTGATAGCTTGCAACGGTGTACTATCAGTAACTGCCTTTCCTTGATTCTCGATTTTATCCTATATACCTTCGATCTTTTCATTAATATTATTAAGAGTAGAGCTTAGTTCTGCAACATGCTCATTCAGTTACCTATACCTCGTATTCATAGAGTTCAGTGCATTAGTCTACGACCTATAATCCCCTGTAATTTCCCCCATACTTTAATTGATTTTCTTCTCCTACTGCATAATACGCTCAAGCCCCTTGCTCAACTCATCAGCTATTTTCCTCAATTTTGCTTCTACATCCGGCAGTCCTTTCTTAACCCCTCCAATATGCGTCCTGGTCTACTCTAAGTGTGATCTCCACTCTCTGTTGTCCCCTCCAGTCGGATCTCCCGGTATGCGTAGTCTTCCTGCCACTCTCTCACACTCTAACTGCCAGTCCTTGCTGTCAATCTGCGATCATATTGGAGCAATATCTGCCTTCACCTTATCATCCTCCGTCACCACTTACTTATTACTTACACCCTGCATCTCCGCAAACACATCGTCATCGTCATCCGCGCTTTGTATAGCCTCGTCTATTATATCTGGCTCCTCCTCCCCTTCTATAATTTCACCCTCTAGTTCTCCCCCCTCGTCCGGGAAAACTGGTCTATGGAAGGTAATTCTACGGGCTTGTAAAGCCCGTTTACTTAGAGCTTGTAAAACTAAACAAGGACCTTCGCCATGTCCTGATTTCAACTTCCCCGGGGCAAAGTCTAAGTCGACTCCCAGTTTCTTTATTTCAACTGTTATGTTGTTAGCTACTGTGGAAGGATCGTCGTATTTGCTAAAGGAGGCTGAGCTGCCGTTTAGTTGAAATAGTCAGGATACGAGGGAAGTAAAGTATATGAATTATTCGCTTGGATTGCCGCCTGGGATTACAAATTATGCACGGGAAAGAGGTTTAAAACCTTTTTATGCTAAAAAGCCTTACTCGTAGTTTAACATTTTGAGGTTTTCTACTATCTCGTCCATTAGGATTGATGGGTCTTAGCCGTAATCTTATGGGCCTTAGTCTGCTTCTTCTGCCATTTTGAATGAAATATATGTTTGGATTGATTAGGAGGAGAGATTAGGGAATTGAGGTGTTTTTGGAAGTATATAGATTTTATGTTCCATTTTTGAAAGATTTATGTTACAGCCTGTTTAGTAAAATGTATATAACTAACAAATAAGCACAGATGATGTGTTCTTTTTATTAGACTGAATTCTAGCACTAGACGGCCGCTCTGTATTAGAGAAATATTTATTTCCCGGCTTCCCAGTAATAGGAACCTCTCTATAAGGTAGTGCATACTGATAAGTTAAAACAGCATCGACCTCCCCTTATCTATCACTTATCTATTTCTTACGACTGTATTAAGGAGCTATATTCTCCTCCTAGAACAAATAACTCTTAGCTTATGGATTATCCCTCCTACTTCCTCGTTCAGAGGGAAGCAAATTCTTTCTTTAATTCAAAAATTACGTTATAAAAGAGGGCTTAGAGTATTAACCAGGCCTTCCGTTCTGCTAACTTGGCCTAAACTACGGCTCATCCTACAAAATTGGATTTCTTTAAACCCTATCGTTAAAATGCTTTTTAGAAGATCTTCTTTCATGGGTGTCTTAGCACCTAGGCTGGCTTACTGGGCGCCTGCTGGGCCTATAATCTTCTACTGGAGCATTTGCCAAAATGAACTTTTAAGACTAGTTTTGAGATGTCTCAAATTACTTGATTCCTCGGGGCCTTTCACTCATTCATTTAGCGTTTTGCATGTAATGAGGCACTTTTTGCTTTGAAGGGATTTTAGGGTCTGGTTCTTTTATATTAACGAAGAGGATTGGATCGCGGGGATAGGGAGTTGGAGTTATTGACCGTCTTCTTTATACACGTTGTTGATACATTTGAAGGTAGCTCATTTTAAAAAATTATGATGTTTTGAAATATTATAATTTGTAACAGTTGATTTGAAAGCTGATTCATGTATTGTGTTGCTTTATAAAGTATGTTTTATCATCACATATCAACTTTTGTATAAAACTTACTGTAATAGTTATATTGATTTTATATAAATCAATAAGAAATTTTGTAATCAAATTAAAACAAAGTAATGGAAAACAGTATATACAAAGGCTATGTTAAGAGACCAGAGTCATTTTTTGTTCCAAGTTTTATAAGACGTAGCAATATAGGTTAGCATAGAAGGCAAAGAAGAAGTATTTTTAGTATAGATATTCAAAAATCATACATAACAAAAGAAAATGTTCCAACTGTAATAAAACCTCATTATTCAAAGCATGTTTTAAGAGAAGTTAATAGATCAGTAACTCCTTAAAAAATCAATAGTACTATTAACTCTAGAGAAGTACAAACTGGAGATGATTTCACTCCTAAAAAGATACAAGTATCAATTAGCATGCATAAAAGAACCTCAAGTCAATAATAACATTGTAATCATTTTAAGTTGTATTGATTCTTTAAAACGCAACTATATTGATAATGCTTAAATATTATTTTTATTTAGGAATTTAGTATAAAAAGTGCGGATTGTGAGGCTCGAACTCACGACCTTTAGATTATGAGACTAACGCTCTGCCGACTGAGCTAAACCCGCTAGTTAGTATAAGCTTAGGAATATACTATTTATTTCACTTAGAAAATGTTAGAATGAAAAAGCTCTAATAATACCAAAGTTTATACTAAAGTTTCTCAAATTTGTTGATTAAAATATGTATATTAATAGCTGATTCAAGTGCTATTCTTTAATCAGTCTTTATTTTCTAATAATTATGGATTACTGATCATGATATAAATACTATTACTATCAAATAAGATTAAAAAATGCTAATACTTATAAACTAAAATGTTTAATTTTTTTGGGTCTTTCTTTTACTCCTGCTGCTCAATACGTAAGAAATGAAACTTAGGTTATTAAGATTTAGAAGTGAATATAACTATAAATGAATAAGAGAAACAAGATAAAATTATATAATAGCAGTAAAACGATCAGCCCTCTCCTTAGTCTAATTCTAAAGTAAGTTAAGATTATCAAAATACGCTTTACATACTAGATCCAAAATTTGAATCAGTGAAAGATGATAGCTAAGCAAAGTTTATTGATACTCATTTGGAATCATAGACTAGCTCATAATCTGAAATAAATTTATTAAATGCTCATAAATAAGAGGAACAATTTTCCTTGATAAGTAATTTAGATACCAAATCGACTCAATCAAGTAATGTGTCCTTTAAGCTTAATTGGTATCCTTGTAACAGTGATATCAAGTAGGAAAATAGTAGCTCTGGAAAAAACAAAGTTTTAAGAGGCAGGAATTTACCAATAAAATAAAACCTATGTAAATATAGTTAAAAATTGATTACATAATTTTTGTTTTTGGCTTCATATGCTTTAAATACGAGTTTAATGGTATTTATATTATTAGTAATTCATAGTAATAAACAATTATTAAATTTATAGCATTTCAAAACAAATAAAAAATTAGATTTGGTATAAGAGTAATTTTATACAATTAATATACAAGATTTGTTAAAATTGTAGATTGAATTGCTTGAATTTTACTTATTTGATTATCTATAACTTTACAAAATTTTGGAAAATGACTGTATGATAAGATTAAAATAAAGCCAATAGTTATAAATAAAACTACAATTTTCTAATTAGATATCATAATGTATAGAAAGACTAATATATCTCTTCAATTTTTAATATATTTTAGTTAAACAAAAGCTTTAATTTTCTTAAAGTGATAGAACTTATGATTTTTTATACAGATTTAACATAAAACTATGCAATAACTCTTTACTTAGCACATCAATAATATCTTAATACATACTATTTGATCAATAAAATTAAACTATGAGATTATCAAAATCAATTCTTTAATTATGATTATAATGAATTTGAAAAAAGATACAATTTAAGTTTAAAACTTTATTTAACTATTGCTCTAGCAGATCCAAAGGCTTTAAAGCGTCGCAAAACTTGGGTATTAGGTCAGTAAGGTTGAAATACTCAAAATCCTTATATGCATTCTAGTGCTTTTTGCTGTGTAGGCTTAACAGGTATGAATTTCTGAAAAACTTTCCACAATCTGGGGCTTGGCAAGGGTAGGGTCTTTTCAGCTTTTTGGTTTTATGATTTTCAATTTTATGTTCCCGCTTATGATACTCTTTGCAAACACTGCAATATTGGAGCAGTCTTTGTTCTCTTGGGATTGACTTGTATCTTGTATTGTAATTTGAAACAGATTATTCATCTGATATGTTCTTTTCTCTTGTCTTCATAATAAAATGATTATAACCTTTAATTTTAGTTAAAGCAAAATTGAAGGTTTTCGGTTCAAATTTTCCCTTTTAGGCTGTATGGCAGATAATTTATGTTAATATAGTTGTTAGAAAAAATTAATAGTCAAAATAAACGATCTAAGAGCATTTAGTAAATGCTTTGTGTGTAATTATTGCTTAATAGTCAAAATAGATAGAATTTAATATATAATCATTGTTGTTATACTAAAGTTGGTTAGAATTATGCAAAATTACAATTCTAGATAATAAGGATTAATAATTTTTGTAAGTTAATCTAAATTGTTAAATAAATGCTGAATGTAGTTAGATAAGATTAATAAAAGTAATCGATATTAACTTCAATCAATCTTGATAAAAGCTATACATTTGGTAATGGATTAACAATAGAAATTTATACAATGCTAAAACTAAAAGGTAGGTGTTGCAGTGTATTTATAATTATTTAAGATTTAAATAAGTAAGTGTAAAGCTTTATTAATTTGTATGGATTGCAAATCTTTAATGCTAAATATTCATAAGAAATTAAACATTTTTTGTACTAGAGTAACTAAAATCTGTAATAAATTTAAATGATAATCAATTCGTATTAATTAGTAGTTTGATATTAATGATAAACGAATTTTGTATTTGAACTTAACCATCAATCAGGATATAAATTGCAATATTATAAGTAGATAAATATTTTAAGTGTAGTATAATATATAGAGTTTAAATGTCAAATACAAATATCTACTTTAAATACTTTATTTATTTAGTGAGCCTTATGATGTTTATAAATATATCTACAAAGAACTTTATTACTTATTATAGACTTATGCATAAGGGGATCTCTGTTTTATTTCAATTAGTTACTCTTCTATCCAACTATTATATTAGCTTTACCAAGTATTTGATTCGATACCTTGATTAGATAGAATATACTAAAATAAACTTAACCTAGTATTCACTTTTAATTATACATTTCTAACTTAATTAAATAATATAAGGATAGCCTTATCATACCAAGCAATTTACTACAGCATATGCTTACAATCCTTAGTATATTACCTCGATCACTCTATATGAAATATAGAATGATAAAGTAAAAGTAAACTAAAAAATATATAGTAGAAATATATGCATGGAATATATAATAAACAAAGAAATTACACACATATAGCAATTTCACTCATGAAAAGCACAATAGGAAGGATATTCATAAGCAGATCATTGAATGCATAATAATCAAGGATATTAAAATAAACAAGAGAAATATGTTATTTAATAGAGTGAGTATTATCAATAGCAAACATTCTAAAAGGCTTTCATAGAGTAATGCTAACAAATTTATTTTCTCATAATATAAGAGAATATGCAAGGTTGTGTAATTTTTAATGTATTAGTGATATTGTGGCATATTAACTCAAAACAAATAATATACAATCACTGCGTTTCAATTCTCTTTATTTTGATTATAAATTACAAATTCTATGGTAAATGCAGCATCATCTCAATAAGGTGTAATATAAGAAAATATTATAATAACCTGCAAAACAATCTCGCCAATTTTATATAAAAGAATGGAAAACTGTATTGAACCAATCTTCAGAAATCTTGTCGCTGGAGTCAATTTCGAAGAATTCTACCAAGCAAATCAGCAACATATGGGATGGCCGGATAAAAGTGAAGTTAAAAGCATTCTAAAGGGCTAAATCCTCACCTAAGACAACCTAAGAGCTCTATGGAAAAATCTTGAAAGAGTTGATCCACTCTCAAAGCTCCAAAGAACCTTATAAATTTGCAAACTATTCACAATTACTTGCTGACCTACAATAACAACCTTAATCAATGACTTTATAAAAGAGAATGAGATGAAAGTCGAATATCTGTAATATTTGGATGATTTGGTCAAATCAAGTGATTAAGCTAAAGAAATCATATAAAGAGTGGAACCTGATGATTTGATAGGAGTACAGCTTGAATCATTTGGAGATATATCATGATAACTTCTTTTTATCAGATCAGATTGAAAATAACAAGCTAATAGAATTCTATAATGGATTATGGGATGTTCCAGAGTAAATTCAATGAGAGCTATAGAAAAGGCTGGAGAATATATTAGACATCAAGCAAGACAACTAGAATTATAACAAAGATAATTTGAGTAAAAGGAGTTAAAGTGGAGATAAGGAGTTATTGGTCAACATGATGATGACATATCATCAGTTTGCATTTCAAGAAGTGAATAGCTAATAGTATCAGGTGGAGGTGATCAAGTAAGAGTATGGGACTTATAAAACCCATCTAATAGCAGAATCATTGGTAAGCATGGTGACTGTATATTCCAGGTTTGCATTTCAAGAAGTGAATAGCTAGTAGTATCATGTGGAGAAGATTATGAGATAAAATTATGGGACTTATTAGACCCATCCAGAGACAGAGACATCGGTGAACATTATGATGAGATATACTCAGTTTGCATTTCAAGAAGTGAATAGGCGATAGTATCAGGCGGAGAAGATAAGAAAGTACGATTATGGGACTTATAAGACCCATCCAGAAAGTTAACCATTGGTAAGCATGATAGTTCAGTAAGATCAGTTTGCATTTCAAGAAGTGAATAGCTAGTAGTATCAGGTGGAGATGATAATAAAGTAAGATTATGGAACTTATAAAACCCATCCAAGAACACAACCATTGGTAAACATGATCGTGGTGTAAGATCAGTTTGTATTTCAAGAAGTGAGTAGCTAGTAGTATCAGGTGGAAGTGATTAGAAAGTAAGAGTATGAGACTTATAAGATCCATAAAAAAACAGAATCATTGGTTAACATAAATATAAGGTGTAATCAGTTTGCATTTCAAGAAGTGAATAGCTTGTAGTATCAGGTGGAGATGATAAGAAGGTAAAATTATGGGACTTATTAAATTCATCCAATGACAAAATAATTGGTCAACATTATTTTGGTGTATTATCAGTTTGCATTTCAAGAAGTGAGTAGCTAGTAGTATCAGGCGGAGTGGATAATAAAGTAAAAGTATGGGAAATTTAGTTAGGTAATTTTAAATGATTTTACTCTTAGAAACTATAATTAAAGCTTTTAAAACTTTATATTGTATTTAACTATTACCTATATAGTATTTACTAGAATCCTTATTCGATTTTAATACAATTAGTAAGTAGGCATTTTTAAGCATATAATTTTATAAAAGTTTAATTAAACTATAAACAAACAATGTTTATAATATAGTAACATTATGCATATTTTTTCTTTGCTTATAGCGGATGCTATCTATTGAAAGAAATGTAATTTTAATATCATCAATCTATAAGTGCTCGCAGCTGTATCTTAATACCCTTATCATGTTGCAATATCTCAATTATATTAAACATTTCTAAACAACATACTTTTGATTAGATAAGAGAATTTTGTTATAAACTCTTATAAAAATGGGAGACTCAGATCCAGTTTAATAGAGGATTTAGAAATTGGAAAAATAACTTTAAAATGTTAGAGAGCATACTAGATAATTGTTTAATGAAGATTCAAATACTCCATCATCTACAGCTTTTGACGATTTAAGTGCATCGGCTAATTTAGAAAAACATAAAAATTCTATCTTATTCTAAAAATTCATAGCTAAAGAAAAATCTATGAATTAAGATTACTACAAGGAAGAGCCTTTACTCAGAAGTAAATAATCCCCAACACATGAGCAGAATCGCTAACCAGTATATAACTCTCCCAATAACAAAATATAAAACAACTCTTAGTAAGAACTGTCAGAATTTCAACCAAAATTATCCACAAACATGGCTAGAGAGTTAGAACAGCAAAGATCTCAAGAGTTTTAATACGAATCCCGAGAACTTTAATTCAGCCCTCCTCGCTACAGCCCAGAAGAACTTGTATAAGTATCTAATAGACCCTCATACGACCCTTACGATAACAGTCCATAACTTGAAATTCCAAGACAAAAGAGTAAGGAAAGAAATTAAAGACGCAGTAGAAGAGTATTTGAAGATTATGAAGAATATGACCCTCTTCCGTAATAATCTTAGATGTTTCCTATGAGAGCCTCTTATCCTTAAGAAGGACCCCATATGCAACCCTTTCCTCAACAGCCTTATCATCAAATTCCAGTACAGCCTTAGTATATTCCTGTATATCCTTAAATGTACCAACCACCTATGTACTATCCACCTCATCACTGCGAGCATATGAATTATCCTTAATATAAGGAAAACGATAGATAAAGAGAAGATCTATAGGAAATCATAAACTAAAAGAACGATAAAATACTACATCTTAAACAACAATTAGAAGATTTAAGAAACGATTATATGCAAATGGAAGAAAAAGGATTCCATTAAAATAACAACTATGAAAAATAAGAACTTGAAAAATAATTAGAGGAAACTAATCATTAGTTATAGGCTGCAGAATAAAGACTAGCTAAAATAAGAGAAGCAGCTAGTTAAAATACTGATAGATTATTTGATTTAGAAGATCAAAACAAAATGCAAGCACATTAGATTTATGAATTAGAACAACAGCTATAAATAGAATAATAGCAAAGAAATCTAGCTGAGAAAAGAGTAGATGAAGAAAGATAGAAATCACTTAAACTTGAATCTGATTTACAAAGAGCTGAAAATAGGATTGTGAACTTAGATCGTTAATTAAATGATGCAAGGTCTCATAAGTAAAATACAAATACATAAGAAGTAGATTAATTGCGATAGTAGATAAGTAGTCTTAATGAGATTATAAGAGATCTATAATAAAGTAATAGGGGATATGATAGAAATGATAGTCCAGTAAGAAGTTATTATGATGATCCAAGAGATAGTTACTATGAAAAGCCAAGGCAGTACAGTAATTAAAGAGACTATTATGATGATATTCCTATGCAGTATAAAGATCCAGAGCCTTCCAGAGGGTATAAGGCGAATATATCAACAGCAATAAGCAGCGTTTTGAAATGGGAAGAACCTGAGAGATAATCTCCTTAAAGATTATAAAATAACAATAGAAATAGTAATGTTGTAAGAAACTTAGAAGATAAACTAATGCAACTTTAAATTGATAAGCAAAGATTAGATGGGGAATATTCAAGGATACCTTAAAGTAATAAATCAGCTGCTAGTAGAAGAAGAGAGTAAGACTTAGAGCTAGAAATTGACATTCTTAATTCAAATATTGCAAGTATTAAGAAAAAGCTGAGGAGTTATAATGTATTGAAATAGTTTAATAATTTTTCACGTTATAGTGAATAAGTTTAATAGCATTGATATATAATCATGGTATATTTAAGGCTATTAATTAATTTGTGTTGAAATATTATTATGAAAGCATTCTACCAGAATTAACAACCAAAATTCATTAAAATATCTAATCATCAATATGCTTTACCACTACAGTCCCTCTTTTTCTTGTGATATCAGAACGCATTTGGCTTATTTCTTTAATTTTAGCTTTTGAGTTAAAAGTTAGCCTTCTCGTAAATACTCCCTAAGATTCCCAATATTCTGCATTAATCTTGATTTATTCAATGCAACTATTCTAAATCTTTTTAGAATTCAAAACCCTGTCTAAAGATTTATACAAAGGTAAAACAATAGATTTTAAAAATCCATTTTGTGATTTAGACAGCTCATTTGAGTTATTTGATACTGGCATCGAGACAGGGAGATTATTAAGTTATTCTTTCTGTATTTAATTATTGAATTCGTCAACTACTAAAAAACTTCATTTAGTATGTAATTCAGTTGATTTAGCACCGTGGCCTAAATCAGCGCATTTTATTATCATTTAAAGTACATCTATGTAGTCATGTTCTTTTAAATCTTTTACAGTATATTGATTAAACTTAGTATTAAATCCAGAAATAATATCAAAGTGCTTGGCCATATCAGTAGCTAAAATTAACTATATCACTATTAATCTAATTGCTTTAAAACTATCTCTATCAATATGCTACAAGAAATTACAATTTATATCTTACAATTAAGAAAATAAGATACTACAATGCATCATTTCAAGCACTTATATATCATTATCTGATTAAAACTTACATTGAATTGCAACAGGATCTCCAATGCTAATTAAAAATCTACTAGTAACTCCAAAATGTCCTACATCATGACATGAGGAAGCTAAAATACAGGCTAATATTTACATACGATCTAACTAGTAATAGAATTAGGAATTATTAAGCAAAAACATCATTGATGCTAGTACATCTGCTCCGTGTATATTGTTATGATAAGGATTTGGCAGGTACTTTCTTTCAATCTAAGTAAAAAAGGCTATTGTTTTATCTTTATCGAATTATTTCAATAGTTTTTTTTCCTGTAAAAGGTGGATTGCTATTTAAGTTATTGGAGTATTTTCTGTTATTTCTGCTATTAAAAAAGTATCTTAATTCCACTCTCGGCCTACAGTATTCAAAATTCCTTGTATAGTGCTTGTAGTATTAAACGAAATAAATTCTTAAGTTGAGGATTTGTGAGTAATTTTATAAGGAGATGATATTTCTGACTTTAAAAGATTTTTCTTTTTTATTGTCATTAATTTTTTCAGGGTTTGCTTATCTTCATTGTTTATATCAAGCAATTGATTAACTAATATTTTTTCTTCATTGTCAAGATTTTCAATGACGCTATTGTATTTGATGGTATATAAGCTTTTGCCTTTTCTTAGTAATTTTAACGATCTATCGATTGTTTCAGTCAATTTTTCCTTTAAGATTGATAATTTCTTAATTTGTGATTATTTTGTAATTAGTAAGGTTTATTTTCTTATACTATTAAGACTTCTTTTCAGTTCATCTGCTGGTGAGCTGAAGGATTCAACAGGTTTATTAATATAATCAACTTCTTCCTCTTATTCAACTTGAATACTGCTCTATAAAATAAGTGTTTACAACTTTCCTGCACTGTAAGCTAAAATGATTAAGTTTTCTAGTAGTATATAATAAGTATTTCCTTCGAACAATGCCTAGCATATGACATTTACTGTAGTTATACCCAGTACCACGATTATGTATTATTTAACTTAAGGTGTCAGTTCATCTGTATATAAAATCAATGTAATCAAAATTCCTGGTAAAGAAATTACTTCTTCTGCTTGGTCTTCCTCTAAAATATAAAAAAAGCAGGAATTTTACAGAATCATCAATACACAGATGAATCAAATCGAAAAACTTCCTAATATTTGTAAATTCCCCTGAACTAATCTCTAGTAAAAGATTCTAATTCCTGTAAAAATGAGTATAATCACAACAAAACAAGCAATCTTTAGAATTAATAATCATAATCCTTAATGCTAAATAAATTCTATGATAGCTAAAGTGATATAGACAATAGTTGTAGCTGATACTCATATTATAGCTTAAATGCTCTCTAATCTTTTTGATTCTTAGGCTTAATTTAGCTATTGAGTTTAGCCTGTTTTAAGCTGAGCTTATTCCGATTGTTTATTAATTTTATCATAAGAAGTAGATATTTAAGCTTACTCGGCTATACCAATTTAACTCATATTTTTAATTACATGAAGAGTAGAACTATTTTACTATGATAGTTATGTTATAATTTGATGTGCATTACCTATGCCTTAGGGGCTGATAACATACTTTAGGGTATAATTTAGCTTTTATTATATACTTTGATAATTTTAAAGAAATATCACAAGCTAACTAGAGAATACACTCCTTTTCCTTAACAATTCTACATCTAAACCAAAACTCATGAGTAATAGCTTATAAAACTACTCAATAAATCTTTAAAAACTAATAAAGATACTTAAAATTTTACAAAGTTATTAAATTCACTTAACAACTAATCTAATCTCCAAATTCCTTACAACTACCAAAATTTAACTGATTATACACTAAATAATCCCCTACACCCTAACTGCAATATAATAATCCTACTTCTGACAAGAAACCCCTAAAAACTTCCATAATACCAAAATTTACTTCCCAACTACCCTACACTTAAAACCTAAAAACCTGAATTCAACTCAAAAAATTTTACATTATAAACTCTTGTGAATCCTTCCACACCTTATAATGTGAAGTTTGCTTCCAGAGATGATAGAACTCTTAAACTTCCATCATAGACTTAGTCCCAATAAATTTCTAAATTCTAGGAAACTCTTCTCCGAATGCACATAGCCCACACTCAAATATAGCGATTTCTTTAGGACTCCACTTTTCTTTCTATGAGTTACCATATGCAATATCTCTGCGTAAAGGCGACACAAGCTATGCTAGGAAATTAGTCCCAGGTGTAGGCCTACCCCGCTTCCTCTGCTCTTACATATCTTTTCGTTACGTGATGGTTTAATCGCTATAATAGAGCATTGAGACCATTGCGAGGTAACTTTCGAAGGCGTTCAGTTAGCGCGCTGACTTAGGATTTCCCTTCTATTACTGATTAGATGTAGTGAGTCATCTTCTTGTGGCTCTCTGGAAAATTATAGGAGACAAAGGCTTCCATTTTGGGTCTATATTGCTTTCCCTGTTTAGATCATACCCACTTTCAGAATCAAGGCTTTCCTCGGCGGATGTCCAGTCTAATAGTTCTATGATTGATTGAGGCTCTTGAACCTCGTCTTAAGGCTTGGGCTAGGCCCCGTTGCGTGTTATGGGTTTGGCCTTGCGTATAGGAGTTGTCATGATATATTATATAGCCATATTTCCAATTTGAGATTTTTGGGGGGTGATTTAGCACTGGGGGAAGTGTTTGAAGGGTGATGGTTTTGCTGGATTTGAGGGAATTGGTGGGGAATTAAGTAAAAAATTGAAATTCTTGAGGGTTTTTGCATTGGAGTTTCAGGGTTGGTCTGAAGATAGGTTAATGGCGTTATTGCGTATTTTGGATATTAGGCTAATTGGAAAATAGTGCTGCTTATCTTTTAGTTATTATTATGTAAAATTTTGGCTATTTTAAAATATTCAGTATATGCCTAGGAATTTTTGTAGTAATTTTAATGCTTTTTCAGGGTTGTTGTAGTAGATTATAAAAATCAATGTGAGTTAGAGAAAGGGTTTTAGACTGATTGTTTTGTGTATTAATCGAGTATTATGCGCAAAATTTGTAGATGTTAACATTTAATATTTTCCTTATAAATACAATCGAGCAGTAATTGGATTTCAAAAGCTTATATTTTAACTAGAAATCCTGATAAAGCGCACCCAAATTCACATATTACACAAAAGCTAAATAAAGTTGAAATTTAACCTTTAAGTACTACACAATCCCCGACATACATATACCCAAATGCACATTAAACTACATCTAATAAGCCCTTTTATAACAACTCAAATAATCAATAACTACTAAACTTCAACAGGTGGTCTGAAAGGATAAAGCATAACCTGTAGAGGAGCTCCAATAGACGCAGCAGGTAAATTTTTATTGAACTTAGCTCTTACCAGTCCATTATTCCCATGAGCTCCCATCACCTTACCCCAGATATAACGCTCCTTCTTGCCGTCTTTTTTACTTTTTGCCTTGTATGGAAAAGCTACTCTCTTTCCTAGGTACCATAAAGCATCTTCTCTAGTCTTTACGCCTTCGATTTTAACCAGAGTTTGTTGCTCTTATTGTGTAGACTTGGATCTTCTAAATGAAAGAAACACTGCTCTGCTATATAGGCGTCCTGATCGCTTTACCATTTTTACTATTTTTAATGGATAGTAGATTTTTGAATTCCGAGGGAGGGTTTATCTCCGAATATAAGTAAAATAGTTAAAATAATCCCCAGCTTACTCATAGATTTCAAGTTACTTTCGATTTCAAAGAAAATAAGGAAAATTCCAGTGCTAAGAAGTTTGGAACTGGCTCAGAATTCGCTAACCCTGTTTAATTAACTGAGAGGTTGAAAGATTCGAGAAGTTTTGACTTTTAAAGGAGGTTTTCTATTAGTTAACACGAGAAAAGGTAGTAGGTTGAGAGTAGTTGTAGAAGGAATATTACGGCTATAGGGCAAATCGTTAAGAAAATGTAAAATAATGAAATTCAAAATAAATTATAGTTATAGAAAGAATTAGTTAAACTTAAAGAGACTTATGGGTAAAGTGTATATGATAAAACTAAATAAGTACTAGAGATAATGTCCCATAGGTAAAATGATTAAAGCGTAAGTTTAATTAAATTTCAATCGTTGGAGTTCTCAGACAGTGAGCCAGGGTCATTTTTAGAATCTTCACACAGAAATATAAATAGAGCAAACTGCTTATTGGATAAACTAAAAAACTTAAATAACTAACTATTTTGAAATTACTCGCCTGCTATATTGCTTCAAATAGTTTCTTAGTCCTGTTGGGCTCAGTAAATCTTGAAACGGTTGTTATTCCATCTTACTCACAAACTTTTACTAGTCTAACACAGGCATATTCCCCATTAATTCAAAAACAATTTTATTAACTGCGCTGGCTATACGTCGTCTTAAAATCAAAATGAATTTATGAAGTCTATACATATACTATTTATAGTCCTTACTGTGCTTTGCAAGCACAGGCAAGTTAGTTGAGGCTACTAAGAACATGTCAAAAAACATTTACCGTATTTTATCCCGTTATAAGAGATGTAAGTTCTCATTTTTGTAAATTTTGAAAAGGCATGCTGCCTTTTCACTTTACTTCCCATCACAAAGTAGTATAAATAGCACTGAGGTGTGATGGAATTGAAAGTCTCCATTTTTGTCTTAGAATAACGAAATAAACGGGTTAATATTTTCCGCGTTTTAACGCATAGTAAGTTAAAGCCCTGTGTCTTTTATTTGATCCTATAAAGAAGAAGGACTCACTAAGTAATTATGGCTATTATTTATCATACACTCTATCATTTTTGATGCGCTTAATCGGTGCAGATTTAATTACATCTCCTTTTATGAAATCGCTTCTTCCTCACAAAAATTTTCTCTCTTAGAGTAATAACATCCCATATTTTATTAATTATTAGTGGTGTTTATTATATGTTTAAATTACTAGGTACTATAACTTTGGGAAAAATATTACGTAAATGGTATCGGAGTGTTATAATGAAGATTATTTTTTTATTTAGGCTATTAGATGCACATTGACATAGTATATCAAAACTGTGATGATTATTATAAACATATTTAAAGTATTTTAATCTTTTACTTCAACTTGGTACAGATCTTACTTATAATTAGAATGAAAATAATGAGTAATATTGAATAAGCACTGATATAATAGCGCATACTAGTTTTCAACACTTTAACAAAACTTTTAATCAAAATTACAAATTAATGATTTTTTTACTCTATAAACCTTCCTCGTATACCTGCAATACTTATTAAGCTATCCATTGTTATTGAAAATATAAACAGCATTATCATTCATAAATGGCACAGATTACGAGCAAATACCAATTCTTCCTTCAATTTAATGTACTTCAAATCTTTCTTGCTAAAAATCCATGGTTACCATTTAAGTATTGTATCTAGAAATATCAAATTTCCCTCCTAACAGTAAAATTTTTGAATCTGATATAGGGGTGGAAGCAATTCCAAAAATCCTAAACGGTAGCTTCAACTTGCATAATGCCCATCTTTCCTTCTATAAGTACTCGATTGTGTCATGATACTCATTTTCTAAGTATCCCCCAAAAACATATAAGGTTTATTTAAACTCACATACTGAAGGATATGCTCTACATCGTCTTAACTCTGGCAATTGGATCCAGGTTTAACTATTATACTCAAATGCCTCGCATTTATTTATAGCCCTGTTAGAGTTTTTACCTCCAATTATAACAATTCTACCATTAAATCATATAGAGCAGTGTGTGTAGTGGGCTTATATCATATCAACCTCATACCAGTTATTATCTCCTCTGAAGAAGTGAATTCAAGCCTTTTTTATATAATTTCTTCCTCCAGATACTATAACCCCATTAGGTAGATTACACACAGATGCGCCTTCTCCTAACTTCTGCTGAATTTCAAAATTAGTAAATTATTTCATATGCAAATTATAACAGATCAATGAGTCCCTTGGCAAGGAAGAAACTCCGTATATTTTGTGAGTACTTATTTATTCAGAAAGAGATTATGACACAGCATAATCCAAGCTTGATATATGGGAGATTGGAGGCTCTATTGACTAAATCAATGTGATTAATTCTAGTGTATAAGGTTATTATTTCAAGAGTTTTAATATTTCTTTAACATTCATTGCATAATTAGTCTATTGTATACTTGTGAGCTAAATCCCTATAAATTTTCAATTACTGTCAAATACAGGGGCTCCGTAATATGAACAGGGTTAGTAGGTTACATAGTAGATTTTTTGAGATAAGGATAATTAAGTTTATATGGATACAATAGCATTGATTATGTCTAAATTCAACGGAGAGGCTAAAGTGAAGCATTAACTGTCAAAGTTGTCAAAAAGGAAGAATTCAAGTTCTTTTACTTCTTATATAAGATAAGGAGATTTTAGGGCAATTATTGTGATACTTTCAATAACAACAAATAGTTTACTAGGATTAAATTACAATGGGTCTGCATAGTCCTCAAATACAATATACCCAGTTTAAGCCTAGTCAAATCTATCAACTACTTTAGAAACTGTCAATATACACCGTCGATTTATGAGAACTCCGATACCTTTAAAACTTCCTTCTATATAAATGGCTCCAATTGCTCTAAGTTTATCTCAAATTTCATAAGCATTGTAAACTTAGTCCTATATATCCTCTCTTTATTCAGTACTTATTAGCTACAATCTAACAACAAACTTTAAATACTCCCTTGATTGACTATAAGCAGCTAGTAATGCCTCATTCGTGGTGATATTAATTAATTCATTGTCCACATCTTAGTACTATATAACCAAGTTTTAAACATCCCTTAATTCAAAAATGCTTTGTTTTATTTAATCTATAAGCTGATCATAATTATTAGGTAGAAACCCTATTCCATATATTTACTCTCCAAACTGCACTTTAACTCTTAGTTTGTTCAGTAATTCAAACTAGTCAGTTTATTACAAGCAGCTGTTGCATAGTAAAGCACCTTACTGGTTTCTATACAAGGCTTGGTTATTGCACTAACAACGCATTTACTAACTAAAAATTATTTAAGTTTAGCTAATTTTACTAGGAACATCGTCTTCCTCGTTGTCAGCCTCTGTTTTGCAGTACCCGCTTTTAATTATATCTGTTAGAATCCCTTTTCCGTGAAGATCAATCAAATTAGTTACAAGTTCCCTTGCTACGTTTTTAGATGTTTTGAATAACATTTCTTCCAATTGCTCAGCTGTAAAATTATTTAAAGCTTGAGTCTTCTACGAGCTAATTTAATCAGGTATACCCTTTGCTTCGTATAGTTTATTTCTGCGTTCAATTAGTTCATCAGACCGTTTTTATAGCTTTTATCAGGATAGACTAGGATCAATTCTACGGATATTGCATATATTTCATAGGCTATGAGTATAGAAGTGCTAAATGCTTCTCTTTCACTTCATTTTGAGTAGTCTTTCATCAATCTGTTATAGTTTTAGTATAATCCTATCAATGTATTCTATAAGAATATCATCTCCTGTAATTACTAAATTTGCATCTTTTTTCTTACATGCCAAACATCCTGTTTATTTAGTAATAGGCGTTTTGCATTTTATACACAAATTGCGCCTAATTGTTGATTATCTTAATTGATTTTATGATAAGCTGCTTCTTAGGCCTCTTTGTTGCTTATTAGTTGAAGTTATGGGCCTAGGGGGTAATAAGAGCTCATCATTCAGCATTTTATCATATAAAACATGATATAAAGTTAAGTTGAGGATTCTGTTACTTTAGAAAAAATCGTTATAAACGTCGGTGCCCTTTGTGGGATAAATTCTAATAAAATTATTACATCTTTGCTATTCTTCTAATGTTTCAAATAAAATTTCTCTAAAGCCATTAGTTTACATGAGATTTTATTAATCTTATCTTGTTTTATTCTTTTTCCTTTTTAAAATGCTCTTTTGTTTCAATTTAGCCCTAATTCTATTTTTTGCTCTATTAAATCCCTCTTTCTTCCTATCAAAACTTCTTATACCAACTAGATTGAATAAGTCAGCAATTAAGTTTCCTTTAATGTTCATGTCTAAAGGGGAATCTGTGGCTAGGGAAGGTGATAAATTCACTTCTAGTAGCCATGGCTTTAAATTACTATCAATTATAACATCAAATCCGAATAATTCAAAGCAGTTATTCCTATGTATTGATAAACTTTTCACTTCACTCACAACTGAATCTTCAATAGATATAAGGGATTTGATAATAATATCATATATACGACTTCATAGTAAATTAGTATCAACTCCAACTTTTAATAGATGTTTAAACAAAGCAGATAAAGACCATTTACTTCCTATATCATCTGCTTCAAAATCATCATTTTATATAAAGTTTGCACTGTTTTTATTTATACTGTAATTAGTTAAATGCATGTACTTATTTTCCTTGTCTCCTGGCGCATATTTTTCAGTAGCAAATCTTGCTAATCCTTCAGGGTATATATAGATTCTAAGAGGATTAAAGCTGGTAACAGCTACATAAATTCTTAGATCAAATTTAAGTCCATTTATAAGCAATGGATTATTCAAGTACTTACAAATCACACAATTCTCATTTAAGGGAACTTCACTCAAAGCATCAATTAAACTAATACCTCTGCCCCTAGAAGAAGCCTGAGGTTTTATAATTCACATAGAATTCTTTTACTTATTAAAATGTTGATAGAATTATGCATATTGATCAGGTAGAATGTAAGTATCTGGTATAAAATGAAAGGGTCGCTTTCCAAATCTATCCTACATTTGAATAATCGTGTTACACAGTCTGTCTTTCCTAGTAATTTCAAATGAATTAGGAAAGTGGTTGATCTTTTAGTAGTTGTTAAGTCCTTCGTAATTATATGGTTTTGCACTGCTACCTATTCAGCTAATGTTTCAATCGTGGGATTCAGTAGAACTAAAATTATGAGCTTCTAAAGTACTGCGTACAAGTCTTCCCTCTGTTTTAAATACCTTATACATTAAATTAGCCCTATTTATGAATCTAGTCTATGAAAAGCTATCAGGAATTTGCCCCTCTGGAAGAAGGTCGTCTTCCTGGATTGCTTTAAATTTTATCAAAGGAGGTCGATAGTCTTTTTGTTTGCGATTTGTTTACTAAAACACAGAATCTTTAATTTGATTGTAGTATATTTCAGACTTTTGTATATAAAACTATATAAAATTTGGAATTTCACTGAAATTTAAAGGAACTCCTGCTATTCCAACTTCTTATGGGTCAATTCCTCGTCAACTACCTCTAAATTTGTCCTATATTCTCTAAAATTATGCAAATATAGGAGTTTCACTTACATTTTGCTAGGAGTCAATAACAACAAAGTTATAACTTTTCCGTTGATTAGTGATTACTTACTCATCCATCTTTAATCTAATTTAACTCTCTCTTATTAACTTTTCTCGCATTTTGTACAATTCTATCAGCAATGCTAGTTTTGCTATCGAAGCTCCTTCTTAATTATCTGATTTCTTATGAGGATGAACTTAATTCTAGCCTTTCTTTCTCTATTTGTTTCTTTTTGCCTAATTAATACAATCTTTCATATGCAGGGCTTTGATTTCTTTCCTTTCTTTATGTGCTAAGAGATCTTTGCTCCTCTGCTTATTTTATTTCTCTTTCTAGCGCTCTCTTCCTCCTTTCCTCCTATTCTTTATACAGTCTTTCATGTGCAGGTGTTTAAGAGCTTTAACGCTGCTGTGCTACCAGATTAGGAGTAAAAGGACACTTTTTAGACTCATTTTCCTACTGCTCTAATTCCTTTAGTCTTAAGTACTGCTGCTTGTCCTTGTATCTATCGTATAAACTGTCATAAATTTCTTCAGGTTATCTAGGGGGATGCTTACGATTTGTTTTAGGTTTAAATGTACATTCCTTTGCATCTTCCTCACTCTGCATAATTTACTTAGATCGTAGTTTAGAGCGGGTTTCTTCGGCTAGTTAGTATAA